>JAVIAB010000041.1:80369927-80394927 GCA_032433765.1 Megaustenia siamemsis
AACCCTTCCTTGTCTACGCTCCACCCTCATGTATGTTACTTCGTGAACCCTTCCTTGTCTACGCTCCACCCTCATGTATGTTACTTCGTGAACCCTTCCTTGTCTACACTCCACCCTCATGTATGTTACTTCTTCGTGAACCTTCCTTGTCTACACTCCACCCTCATGTATGTTACTTCGTGAACCCTTCCTTGTCTACGCTCCACCCTCATGTATGTTACTTCGTGAACCTTCCTTGTCTACGCTCCACCCTCATGTATGTTACTTCGTGAACCCTTCCTTGTCTACACTCCACCCTCATGTATGTTACTTCGTGAACCCTTCCTTGTCTACGCTCCACCCTCATGTATGTTACTTCGTGAACCCTTCCTTGTCTACACTCCACCCTCATGTATGTTACTTCGTGAACCCTTCCTTGTCTACGCTCCACCCTCATGTATGTTACTTCTTCGAACCCTTCCTTGTCTACGCTCCACCCTCATGTATGTTACTCGTGAACCCTTCCTTGTCTACACTCCACCCTCATGTATGTTACTTCGTGAACCCTTCCTTGTCTACGCTCCACCCTCATGTATGTTACTTCGTGAACCCTTCCTTGTCTACGCTCCACCCTCATGTATGTTACTTCGTGAACCTTCCTTGTCTACGCTCCACCTCTCATGTATGTACTTCGTGAACCCTTCCTTGTCTACGCTCCACCCTCATGTATGTTACTTCGTGAACCCTTCCTTGTCTACACTCCACCCTCATGTATGTTACTTCGTGAACCCTTCCTTGTCTACGCTCCACCCTCATGTATGTTACTTCGTGAACCTTCCTTGTCTACGCTCCACCCTCATGTATGTTACTTCGTGAACCCTTCCTTGTCTACACTCCACCCTCATGTATGTTACTTCGTGAACCCTTCCTTGTCTACGCTCCACCCTCATGTATGTTACTTCGTGAACCCTTCCTTGTCTACACTCCACCCTCATGTATGTTACTTCGTGAACCCTCCTTGTCTACACTCCACCCTCATGTATGTTACTTCGTGAACCCTTCCTTGTCTACGCTCCACCCTCATGTATGTTACTTCGTGAACCTTCCTTGTCTACGCTCCACCCTCATGTATGTTACTTCGTGAACCTTCCTTGTCTACGCTCCACCTCATGTATGTTACTTCGTGAACCCTTCCTTGTCTACACTCCACCCTCATGTATGTTACTTCGTGAACCTTCCTTGTCTACGCTCCACCCTCATGTATGTTACTTCGTGAACCTTCCTTGTCTACGCTCCACCCTCATGTATGTTACTTCGTGAACCCTTCCTTGTCTACGCTCCACCCTCATGTATGTTACTACTTCGTGACCCTTCCTTGTCTACGCTCCACCCTCATGTATGTTACTTCGTGAACCCTTCCTTGTCTACGCTCCACCCTCATGTATGTTACTTCGTGAACCCTTCCTTGTCTACGCTCCACCCTCATGTATGTTACTTCGTGAACCTTCCTTGTCTACGCTCCACCCTCATGTATGTTACTTCGTGAACCCTTCCTTGTCTACGCTCCACCCTCATGTATGTTACTTCGTGAACCTTCCTTGTCTACACTCCACCCTCATGTATGTTACTTCGTGAACCCTTCCTTGTCTACGCTACACCACCCTGTATGTTACTTCGTGAACCCTTCCTTGTCTACACTCCACTTCTTGTATCTGTCCTTTTGTCTACGCTCCACCCTCATGTATGTTACTTCGTGAACCCTTCCTTGTCTACGCTCCACCCTCATGTATGTTACTTCGTGAACCCTTCCTTGTCTACGCTCCACCCTCATGTATGTTACTTCGTGAACCTTCCTTGTCTACGCTCCACCCTCATGTATGTTACTTCGTGAACCCTTCCTTGTCTACGCTCCACCCTCATGTATGTTACTTCGTGAACCCTTCCTTGTCTACGCTCCACCCTCATGTATGTTACTTCGTGAACCCTTCCTTGTCTACGCTCCACCCTCATGTATGTTACTTCGTGAACCCTTCCTTGTCTACGCTCCACCCTCATGTATGTTACTTCGTGAACCCTTCCTTGTCTACGCTCCACCCTCATGTATGTTACTTCGTGAACCCTTCCTTGTCTACGCTCCACCCTCATGTATGTTACTTCGTGAACCCTTCCTTGTCTACGCTCCACCCTCATGTATGTTACTTCGTGAACCCTTCCTTGTCTACGCTCCACCCTCATGTATGTTACTTCGTGAACCCTTCCTTGTCTACGCTCCACCCTCATGTATGTTACTTCGTGAACCCTTCCTTGTCTACGCTCCACCCTCATGTATGTTACTTCGTGAACCCTTCCTTGTCTACGCTCCACCCTCATGTATGTTACTTCGTGAACCCTTCCTTGTCTACACTCCACCCTCATGTATGTTACTTCGTGAACCCTTCCTGTCTACTACGCTCCACCCTCATGTATGTTACTTCGTGAACCCTTCCTTGTCTACGCTCCACCCTCATGTATGTTACTTCGTGAACCCTTCCTTGTCTACACTCCACCCTCATGTATGTTACTTCGTGAACCCTTCCTTGTCTACACGCTCCACCCTCATGTATGTTACTTCGTGAACCCTTCCTTGTCTACGCTCCACCCTCATGTATGTTACTTCGTGAACCCTTCCTTGTCTACGCTCCACCCTCATGTATGTTACTTCGTGAACCCTTCCTTGTCTACGCTCCACCCTCATGTATGTTACTTCGTGAACCCTTCCTTGTCTACGCTCCACCCTCATGTATGTTACTTCGTGAACCCTTCCTTGTCTACGCTCCACCCTCATGTATGTTACTTCGTGAACCCTTCCTTGTCTACGCTCCACCCTCATGTATGTTACTTCGTGAACCCTTCCTTGTCTACGCTCCACCCTCATGTATGTTACTTCGTGAACCCTTCCTTGTCTACGCTCCACCCTCATGTATGTTACTTCGTGAACCTTCCTTGTCTACGCTCCACCCTCATGTATGTTACTTCGTGAACCCTTCCTTGTCTACGCTCCACCCTCATGTATGTTACTTCGTGAACCCTTCCTTGTCTACGCTCCACCCTCATGTATGTTACTTCGTGAACCCTTCCTTGTCTACACTCCACCCTCATGTATGTTACTTCGTGAACCCTTCCTTGTCTACGCTCCACCCTCATGTATGTTACTTCGTGAACCCTTCCTTGTCTACGCTCCACCCTCATGTATGTTACTTCGTGAACCCTTCCTTGTCTACGCTCCACCCTCATGTATGTTACTTCGTGAACCCTTCCTTGTCTACGCTCCACCCTCATGTATGTTACTTCGTGAACCCTTCCTTGTCTACGCTCCACCCTCATGTATGTTACTTCGTGAACCCTTCCTTGTCTACGCTCCACCCTCATGTATGTTACTTCGTGAACCCTTCCTTGTCTACACTCCACCCTCATGTATGTTACTTCGTGAACCCTTCCTTGTCTACGCTCCACCCTCATGTATGTTACTTCGTGAACCCTTCCTTGTCTACGCTCCACCCTCATGTATGTTACTTCGTGAACCCTTCCTTGTCTACGCTCCACCCTCATGTATGTTACTTCGTGAACCCTTCCTTGTCTACGCTCCACCCTCATGTATGTTACTTCGTGAACCCTTCCTTGTCTACGCTCCACCCTCATGTATGTTACTTCGTGAACCCTTCCTTGTCTACACGCTCCACCCTCATGTATGTTACTTCGTGAACCCTTCCTTGTCTACGCTCCACCCTCATGTATGTTACTTCGTGAACCCTTCCTTGTCTACGCTCCACCCTCATGTATGTTACTTCGTGAACCCTTCCTTGTCTACGCTCCACCCTCATGTATGTTACTTCGTGAACCCTTCCTTGTCTACGCTCCACCCTCATGTATGTTACTTCGTGAACCCTTCCTTGTCTACGCTCCACCCTCATGTATGTTACTTCGTGAACCCTTCCTTGTCTACGCTCCACCCTCATGTATGTTACTTCGTGAACCCTTCCTTGTCTACACTCCACCCTCATGTATGTTACTTCGTGAACCCTTCCTTGTCTACGCTCCACCCTCATGTATGTTACTTCGTGAACCCTTCCTTGTCTACGCTCCACCCTCATGTATGTTACTTCGTGAACCCTTCCTTGTCTACGCTCCACCCTCATGTATGTTACTTCGTGAACCCTTCCTTGTCTACGCTCCACCCTCATGTATGTTACTTCGTGAACCCTTCCTTGTCTACGCTCCACCCTCATGTATGTTACTTCGTGAACCCTTCCTTGTCTACACTCCACCCTCATGTATGTTACTTCGTGAACCCTTCCTTGTCTACGCTCCACCCTCATGTATGTTACTTCGTGAACCCTTCCTTGTCTACGCTCCACCCTCATGTATGTTACTTCGTGAACCCTTCCTTGTCTACGCTCCACCCTCATGTATGTTACTTCGTGAACCCTTCCTTGTCTACACTCCACCCTCATGTATGTTACTTCGTGAACCCTTCCTTGTCTACGCTCCACCCTCATGTATGTTACTTCGTGAACCCTTCCTTGTCTACACTCCACCCTCATGTATGTTACTTCGTGAACCCTTCCTTGTCTACGCTCCACCCTCATGTATGTTACTTCGTGAACCCTTCCTTGTCTACACTCCACCCTCATGTATGTTACTTCGTGAACCCTTCCTTGTCTACGCTCCACCCTCATGTATGTTACTTCGTGAACCCTTCCTTGTCTACACTCCACCCTCATGTATGTTACTTCGTGAACCCTTCCTTGTCTACGCTCCACCCTCATGTATGTTACTTCGTGAACCCTTCCTTGTCTACGCTCCACCCTCATGTATGTTACTTCGTGAACCCTTCCTTGTCTACACTCCACCCTCATGTATGTTACTTCGTGAACCCTTCCTTGTCTACGCTCCACCCTCATGTATGTTACTTCGTGAACCCTTCCTTGTCTACGCTCCACCCTCATGTATGTTACTTCGTGAACCCTTCCTTGTCTACGCTCCACCCTCATGTATGTTACTTCGTGAACCCTTCCTTGTCTACGCTCCACCCTCATGTATGTTACTTCGTGAACCCTTCCTTGTCTACGCTCCACCCTCATGTATGTTACTTCGTGAACCCTTCCTTGTCTACGCTCCACCCTCATGTATGTTACTTCGTGAACCCTTCCTTGTCTACGCTCCACCCTCATGTATGTTACTTCGTGAACCCTTCCTTGTCTACGCTCCACCCTCATGTATGTTACTTCGTGAACCCTTCCTTGTCTACGCTCCACCCTCATGTATGTTACTTCGTGAACCCTTCCTTGTCTACGCTCCACCCTCATGTATGTTACTTCGTGAACCCTTCCTTGTCTACGCTCCACCCTCATGTATGTTACTTCGTGAACCCTTCCTTGTCTACGCTCCACCCTCATGTATGTTACTTCGTGAACCTTCCTTGTCTACACTCCACCCTCATGTATGTTACTTCGTGAACCCTTCCTTGTCTACACTCCACCCTCATGTATGTTACTTCGTGAACCCTTCCTTGTCTACGCTCCACCCTCATGTATGTTACTTCGTGAACCCTTCCTTGTCTACGCTCCACCCTCATGTATGTTACTTCGTGAACCCTTCCTTGTCTACGCTCCACCCTCATGTATGTTACTTCGTGAACCCTTCCTTGTCTACGCTCCACCCTCATGTATGTTACTTCGTGAACCCTTCCTTGTCTACGCTCCACCCTCATGTATGTTACTTCGTGAACCCTTCCTTGTCTACGCTCCACCCTCATGTATGTTACTTCGTGAACCCTTCCTTGTCTACGCTCCACCCTCATGTATGTTACTTCGTGAACCCTTCCTTGTCTACGCTCCACCCTCATGTATGTTACTTCGTGAACCCTTCCTTGTCTACGCTCCACCCTCATGTATGTTACTTCGTGAACCCTTCCTTGTCTACACTCCACCCTCATGTATGTTACTTCGTGAACCCTTCCTTGTCTACGCTCCACCCTCATGTATGTTACTTCGTGAACCCTTCCTTGTCTACGCTCCACCCTCATGTATGTTACTTCGTGAACCCTTCCTTGTCTACGCTCCACCCTCATGTATGTTACTTCGTGAACCCTTCCTTGTCTACACTCCACCCTCATGTATGTTACTTCGTGAACCCTTCCTTGTCTACGCTCCACCCTCATGTATGTTACTTCGTGAACCCTTCCTTGTCTACACTCCACCCTCATGTATGTTACTTCGTGAACCCTTCCTTGTCTACGCTCCACCCTCATGTATGTTACTTCGTGAACCCTTCCTTGTCTACGCTCCACCCTCATGTATGTTACTTCGTGAACCCTTCCTTGTCTACGCTCCACCCTCATGTATGTTACTTCGTGAACCCTTCCTTGTCTACGCTCCACCCTCATGTATGTTACTTCGTGAACCCTTCCTTGTCTACGCTCCACCCTCATGTATGTTACTTCGTGAACCCTTCCTTGTCTACACTCCACCCTCATGTATGTTACTTCGTGAACCCTTCCTTGTCTACGCTCCACCCTCATGTATGTTACTTCGTGAACCCTTCCTTGTCTACACTCCACCCTCATGTATGTTACTTCGTGAACCCTTCCTTGTCTACGCTCCACCCTCATGTATGTTACTTCGTGAACCCTTCCTTGTCTACACTCCACCCTCATGTATGTTACTTCGTGAACCCTTCCTTGTCTACGCTCCACCCTCATGTATGTTACTTCGTGAACCCTTCCTTGTCTACACTCCACCCTCATGTATGTTACTTCGTGAACCCTTCCTTGTCTACGCTCCACCCTCATGTATGTTACTTCGTGAACCCTTCCTTGTCTACGCTCCACCCTCATGTATGTTACTTCGTGAACCCTTCCTTGTCTACGCTCCACCCTCATGTATGTTACTTCGTGAACCCTTCCTTGTCTACGCTCCACCCTCATGTATGTTACTTCGTGAACCCTTCCTTGTCTACGCTCCACCCTCATGTATGTTACTTCGTGAACCCTTCCTTGTCTACGCTCCACCCTCATGTATGTTACTTCGTGAACCCTTCCTTGTCTACACTCCACCCTCATGTATGTTACTTCGTGAACCCTTCCTTGTCTACGCTCCACCCTCATGTATGTTACTTCGTGAACCCTTCCTTGTCTACACTCCACCCTCATGTATGTTACTTCGTGAACCCTTCCTTGTCTACGCTCCACCCTCATGTATGTTACTTCGTGAACCCTTCCTTGTCTACACTCCACCCTCATGTATGTTACTTCGTGAACCCTTCCTTGTCTACGCTCCACCCTCATGTATGTTACTTCGTGAACCCTTCCTTGTCTACGCTCCACCCTCATGTATGTTACTTCGTGAACCCTTCCTTGTCTACGCTCCACCCTCATGTATGTTACTTCGTGAACCCTTCCTTGTCTACGCTCCACCCTCATGTATGTTACTTCGTGAACCCTTCCTTGTCTACGCTCCACCCTCATGTATGTTACTTCGTGAACCCTTCCTTGTCTACGCTCCACCCTCATGTATGTTACTTCGTGAACCCTTCCTTGTCTACGCTCCACCCTCATGTATGTTACTTCGTGAACCCTTCCTTGTCTACACTCCACCCTCATGTATGTTACTTCGTGAACCCTTCCTTGTCTACGCTCCACCCTCATGTATGTTACTTCGTGAACCCTTCCTTGTCTACGCTCCACCCTCATGTATGTTACTTCGTGAACCCTTCCTTGTCTACGCTCCACCCTCATGTATGTTACTTCGTGAACCCTTCCTTGTCTACGCTCCACCCTCATGTATGTTACTTCGTGAACCCTTCCTTGTCTACGCTCCACCCTCATGTATGTTACTTCGTGAACCCTTCCTTGTCTACGCTCCACCCTCATGTATGTTACTTCGTGAACCCTTCCTTGTCTACGCTCCACCCTCATGTATGTTACTTCGTGAACCCTTCCTTGTCTACGCTCCACCCTCATGTATGTTACTTCGTGAACCCTTCCTTGTCTACGCTCCACCCTCATGTATGTTACTTCGTGAACCCTTCCTTGTCTACGCTCCACCCTCATGTATGTTACTTCGTGAACCCTTCCTTGTCTACGCTCCACCCTCATGTATGTTACTTCGTGAACCCTTCCTTGTCTACGCTCCACCCTCATGTATGTTACTTCGTGAACCCTTCCTTGTCTACGCTCCACCCTCATGTATGTTACTTCGTGAACCCTTCCTTGTCTACGCTCCACCCTCATGTATGTTACTTCGTGAACCCTTCCTTGTCTACGCTCCACCCTCATGTATGTTACTTCGTGAACCCTTCCTTGTCTACGCTCCACCCTCATGTATGTTACTTCGTGAACCCTTCCTTGTCTACGCTCCACCCTCATGTATGTTACTTCGTGAACCCTTCCTTGTCTACGCTCCACCCTCATGTATGTTACTTCGTGAACCCTTCCTTGTCTACGCTCCACCCTCATGTATGTTACTTCGTGAACCCTTCCTTGTCTACGCTCCACCCTCATGTATGTTACTTCGTGAACCCTTCCTTGTCTACGCTCCACCCTCATGTATGTTACTTCGTGAACCCTTCCTTGTCTACGCTCCACCCTCATGTATGTTACTTCGTGAACCCTTCCTTGTCTACGCTCCACCCTCATGTATGTTACTTCGTGAACCCTTCCTTGTCTACGCTCCACCCTCATGTATGTTACTTCGTGAACCCTTCCTTGTCTACGCTCCACCCTCATGTATGTTACTTCGTGAACCCTTCCTTGTCTACGCTCCACCCTCATGTATGTTACTTCGTGAACCCTTCCTTGTCTACACTCCACCCTCATGTATGTTACTTCGTGAACTTCCTTCCTTGTCTACGCTCCACCCTCATGTATGTTACTTCGTGAACCCTTCCTTGTCTACGCTCCACCCTCATGTATGTTACTTCGTGAACCCTTCCTTGTCTACACTCCACCCTCATGTATGTTACTTCGTGAACCCTTCCTTGTCTACACTCCACCCTCATGTATGTTACTTCGTGAACCCTTCCTTGTCTACGCTCCACCCTCATGTATGTTACTTCGTGAACCCTTCCTTGTCTACGCTCCACCCTCATGTATGTTACTTCGTGAACCCTTCCTTGTCTACACTCCACCCTCATGTATGTTACTTCGTGAACCCTTCCTTGTCTACGCTCCACCCTCATGTATGTTACTTCGTGAACCCTTCCTTGTCTACGCTCCACCCTCATGTATGTTACTTCGTGAACCCTTCCTTGTCTACGCTCCACCCTCATGTATGTTACTTCGTGAACCCTTCCTTGTCTACGCTCCACCCTCATGTATGTTACTTCGTGAACCCTTCCTTGTCTACACTCCACCCTCATGTATGTTACTTCGTGAACCCTTCCTTGTCTACGCTCCACCCTCATGTATGTTACTTCGTGAACCCTTCCTTGTCTACACTCCACCCTCATGTATGTTACTTCGTGAACCCTTCCTTGTCTACGCTCCACCCTCATGTATGTTACTTCGTGAACCCTTCCTTGTCTACGCTCCACCCTCATGTATGTTACTTCGTGAACCCTTCCTTGTCTACGCTCCACCCTCATGTATGTTACTTCGTGAACCCTTCCTTGTCTACGCTCCACCCTCATGTATGTTACTTCGTGAACCCTTCCTTGTCTACGCTCCACCCTCATGTATGTTACTTCGTGAACCCTTCCTTGTCTACGCTCCACCCTCATGTATGTTACTTCGTGAACCCTTCCTTGTCTACGCTCCACCCTCATGTATGTTACTTCGTGAACCCTTCCTTGTCTACACTCCACCCTCATGTATGTTACTTCGTGAACCCTTCCTTGTCTACGCTCCACCCTCATGTATGTTACTTCGTGAACCCTTCCTTGTCTACGCTCCACCCTCATGTATGTTACTTCGTGAATCCTTCCTTGTCTACGCTCCACCCTCATGTATGTTACTTCGTGAACCCTTCCTTGTCTACACTCCACCCTCATGTATGTTACTTCGTGAACCCTTCCTTGTCTACGCTCCACCCTCATGTATGTTACTTCGTGAACCCTTCCTTGTCTACGCTCCACCCTCATGTATGTTACTTCGTGAACCCTTCCTTGTCTACGCTCCACCCTCATGTATGTTACTTCGTGAACCCTTCCTTGTCTACGCTCCACCCTCATGTATGTTACTTCGTGAACCCTTCCTTGTCTACGCTCCACCCTCATGTATGTTACTTCGTGAACCCTTCCTTGTCTACGCTCCACCCTCATGTATGTTACTTCGTGAACCCTTCCTTGTCTACGCTCCACCCTCATGTATGTTACTTCGTGAACCCTTCCTTGTCTACGCTCCACCCTCATGTATGTTACTTCGTGAACCCTTCCTTGTCTACACTCCACCCTCATGTATGTTACTTCGTGAACCCTTCCTTGTCTACGCTCCACCCTCATGTATGTTACTTCGTGAACCCTTCCTTGTCTACGCTCCACCCTCATGTATGTTACTTCGTGAACCCTTCCTTGTCTACACTCCACCCTCATGTATGTTACTTCGTGAACCCTTCCTTGTCTACGCTCCACCCTCATGTATGTTACTTCGTGAACCCTTCCTTGTCTACGCTCCACCCTCATGTATGTTACTTCGTGAATCCTTCCTTGTCTACGCTCCACCCTCATGTATGTTACTTCGTGAACCCTTCCTTGTCTACACTCCACCCTCATGTATGTTACTTCGTGAATCCTTCCTTGTCTACGCTCCACCCTCATGTATGTTACTTCGTGAACCCTTCCTTGTCTACACTCCACCCTCATGTATGTTACTTCGTGAACCCTTCCTTGTCTACGCTCCACCCTCATGTATGTTACTTCGTGAACCCTTCCTTGTCTACACTCCACCCTCATGTATGTTACTTCGTGAACCCTTCCTTGTCTACGCTCCACCCTCATGTATGTTACTTCGTGAACCCTTCCTTGTCTACACTCCACCCTCATGTATGTTACTTCGTGAACCCTTCCTTGTCTACGCTCCACCCTCATGTATGTTACTTCGTGAACCCTTCCTTGTCTACACTCCACCCTCATGTATGTTACTTCGTGAACCCTTCCTTGTCTACGCTCCACCCTCATGTATGTTACTTCGTGAACCCTTCCTTGTCTACACTCCACCCTCATGTATGTTACTTCGTGAACCCTTCCTTGTCTACGCTCCACCCTCATGTATGTTACTTCGTGAACCCTTCCTTGTCTACACTCCACCCTCATGTATGTTACTTCGTGAACCCTTCCTTGTCTACGCTCCACCCTCATGTATGTTACTTCGTGAACCCTTCCTTGTCTACGCTCCACCCTCATGTATGTTACTTCGTGAACCCTTCCTTGTCTACACTCCACCCTCATGTATGTTACTTCGTGAACCCTTCCTTGTCTACGCTCCACCCTCATGTATGTTACTTCGTGAACCCTTCCTTGTCTACACTCCACCCTCATGTATGTTACTTCGTGAACCCTTCCTTGTCTACGCTCCACCCTCATGTATGTTACTTCGTGAACCCTTCCTTGTCTACGCTCCACCCTCATGTATGTTACTTCGTGAACCCTTCCTTGTCTACGCTCCACCCTCATGTATGTTACTTCGTGAACCCTTCCTTGTCTACGCTCCACCCTCATGTATGTTACTTCGTGAACCCTTCCTTGTCTACGCTCCACCCTCATGTATGTTACTTCGTGAACCCTTCCTTGTCTACGCTCCACCCTCATGTATGTTACTTCGTGAACCCTTCCTTGTCTACGCTCCACCCTCATGTATGTTACTTCGTGAACCCTTCCTTGTCTACGCTCCACCCTCATGTATGTTACTTCGTGAACCCTTCCTTGTCTACGCTCCACCCTCATGTATGTTACTTCGTGAACCCTTCCTTGTCTACACTCCACCCTCATGTATGTTACTTCGTGAACCCTTCCTTGTCTACGCTCCACCCTCATGTATGTTACTTCGTGAACCCTTCCTTGTCTACGCTCCACCCTCATGTATGTTACTTCGTGAACCCTTCCTTGTCTACACTCCACCCTCATGTATGTTACTTCGTGAACCCTTCCTTGTCTACACTCCACCCTCATGTATGTTACTTCGTGAACCCTTCCTTGTCTACGCTCCACCCTCATGTATGTTACTTCGTGAACCCTTCCTTGTCTACGCTCCACCCTCATGTATGTTACTTCGTGAACCCTTCCTTGTCTACGCTCCACCCTCATGTATGTTACTTCGTGAACCCTTCCTTGTCTACGCTCCACCCTCATGTATGTTACTTCGTGAACCCTTCCTTGTCTACGCTCCACCCTCATGTATGTTACTTCGTGAACCCTTCCTTGTCTACGCTCCACCCTCATGTATGTTACTTCGTGAACCCTTCCTTGTCTACGCTCCACCCTCATGTATGTTACTTCGTGAACCCTTCCTTGTCTACGCTCCACCCTCATGTATGTTACTTCGTGAACCCTTCCTTGTCTACACTCCACCCTCATGTATGTTACTTCGTGAACCCTTCCTTGTCTACGCTCCACCCTCATGTATGTTACTTCGTGAACCCTTCCTTGTCTACGCTCCACCCTCATGTATGTTACTTCGTGAACCCTTCCTTGTCTACACTCCACCCTCATGTATGTTACTTCGTGAATCCTTCCTTGTCTACGCTCCACCCTCATGTATGTTACTTCGTGAACCCTTCCTTGTCTACGCTCCACCCTCATGTATGTTACTTCGTGAACCCTTCCTTGTCTACGCTCCACCCTCATGTATGTTACTTCGTGAACCCTTCCTTGTCTACACTCCACCCTCATGTATGTTACTTCGTGAACCCTTCCTTGTCTACGCTCCACCCTCATGTATGTTACTTCGTGAACCCTTCCTTGTCTACACTCCACCCTCATGTATGTTACTTCGTGAACCCTTCCTTGTCTACGCTCCACCCTCATGTATGTTACTTCGTGAACCCTTCCTTGTCTACACTCCACCCTCATGTATGTTACTTCGTGAACCCTTCCTTGTCTACGCTCCACCCTCATGTATGTTACTTCGTGAACCCTTCCTTGTCTACACTCCACCCTCATGTATGTTACTTCGTGAACCCTTCCTTGTCTACGCTCCACCCTCATGTATGTTACTTCGTGAACCCTTCCTTGTCTACACTCCACCCTCATGTATGTTACTTCGTGAACCCTTCCTTGTCTACGCTCCACCCTCATGTATGTTACTTCGTGAACCCTTCCTTGTCTACACTCCACCCTCATGTATGTTACTTCGTGAACCCTTCCTTGTCTACGCTCCACCCTCATGTATGTTACTTCGTGAACCCTTCCTTGTCTACACTCCACCCTCATGTATGTTACTTCGTGAACCCTTCCTTGTCTACGCTCCACCCTCATGTATGTTACTTCGTGAACCCTTCCTTGTCTACGCTCCACCCTCATGTATGTTACTTCGTGAACCCTTCCTTGTCTACACTCCACCCTCATGTATGTTACTTCGTGAACCCTTCCTTGTCTACGCTCCACCCTCATGTATGTTACTTCGTGAACCCTTCCTTGTCTACACTCCACCCTCATGTATGTTACTTCGTGAACCCTTCCTTGTCTACGCTCCACCCTCATGTATGTTACTTCGTGAACCCTTCCTTGTCTACGCTCCACCCTCATGTATGTTACTTCGTGAACCCTTCCTTGTCTACGCTCCACCCTCATGTATGTTACTTCGTGAACCCTTCCTTGTCTACGCTCCACCCTCATGTATGTTACTTCGTGAACCCTTCCTTGTCTACGCTCCACCCTCATGTATGTTACTTCGTGAACCCTTCCTTGTCTACGCTCCACCCTCATGTATGTTACTTCGTGAACCCTTCCTTGTCTACGCTCCACCCTCATGTATGTTACTTCGTGAACCCTTCCTTGTCTACGCTCCACCCTCATGTATGTTACTTCGTGAACCCTTCCTTGTCTACGCTCCACCCTCATGTATGTTACTTCGTGAACCCTTCCTTGTCTACGCTCCACCCTCATGTATGTTACTTCGTGAACCCTTCCTTGTCTACACTCCACCCTCATGTATGTTACTTCGTGAACCCTTCCTTGTCTACACTCCACCCTCATGTATGTTACTTCGTGAACCCTTCCTTGTCTACGCTCCACCCTCATGTATGTTACTTCGTGAACCCTTCCTTGTCTACGCTCCACCCTCATGTATGTTACTTCGTGAACCCTTCCTTGTCTACGCTCCACCCTCATGTATGTTACTTCGTGAACCCTTCCTTGTCTACGCTCCACCCTCATGTATGTTACTTCGTGAACCCTTCCTTGTCTACGCTCCACCCTCATGTATGTTACTTCGTGAACCCTTCCTTGTCTACGCTCCACCCTCATGTATGTTACTTCGTGAACCCTTCCTTGTCTACACTCCACCCTCATGTATGTTACTTCGTGAACCCTTCCTTGTCTACGCTCCACCCTCATGTATGTTACTTCGTGAACCCTTCCTTGTCTACACTCCACCCTCATGTATGTTACTTCGTGAACCCTTCCTTGTCTACACTCCACCCTCATGTATGTTACTTCGTGAACCCTTCCTTGTCTACGCTCCACCCTCATGTATGTTACTTCGTGAACCCTTCCTTGTCTACACTCCACCCTCATGTATGTTACTTCGTGAACCCTTCCTTGTCTACGCTCCACCCTCATGTATGTTACTTCGTGAACCCTTCCTTGTCTACACTCCACCCTCATGTATGTTACTTCGTGAACCCTTCCTTGTCTACGCTCCACCCTCATGTATGTTACTTCGTGAACCCTTCCTTGTCTACACTCCACCCTCATGTATGTTACTTCGTGAACCCTTCCTTGTCTACGCTCCACCCTCATGTATGTTACTTCGTGAACCCTTCCTTGTCTACACTCCACCCTCATGTATGTTACTTCGTGAACCCTTCCTTGTCTACGCTCCACCCTCATGTATGTTACTTCGTGAACCCTTCCTTGTCTACACTCCACCCTCATGTATGTTACTTCGTGAACCCTTCCTTGTCTACGCTCCACCCTCATGTATGTTACTTCGTGAACCCTTCCTTGTCTACACTCCACCCTCATGTATGTTACTTCGTGAACCCTTCCTTGTCTACGCTCCACCCTCATGTATGTTACTTCGTGAACCCTTCCTTGTCTACGCTCCACCCTCATGTATGTTACTTCGTGAACCCTTCCTTGTCTACACTCCACCCTCATGTATGTTACTTCGTGAACCCTTCCTTGTCTACGCTCCACCCTCATGTATGTTACTTCGTGAACCCTTCCTTGTCTACACTCCACCCTCATGTATGTTACTTCGTGAACCCTTCCTTGTCTACGCTCCACCCTCATGTATGTTACTTCGTGAACCCTTCCTTGTCTACGCTCCACCCTCATGTATGTTACTTCGTGAACCCTTCCTTGTCTACGCTCCACCCTCATGTATGTTACTTCGTGAACCCTTCCTTGTCTACGCTCCACCCTCATGTATGTTACTTCGTGAACCCTTCCTTGTCTACGCTCCACCCTCATGTATGTTACTTCGTGAACCCTTCCTTGTCTACGCTCCACCCTCATGTATGTTACTTCGTGAACCCTTCCTTGTCTACGCTCCACCCTCATGTATGTTACTTCGTGAACCCTTCCTTGTCTACACTCCACCCTCATGTATGTTACTTCGTGAACCCTTCCTTGTCTACGCTCCACCCTCATGTATGTTACTTCGTGAACCCTTCCTTGTCTACGCTCCACCCTCATGTATGTTACTTCGTGAACCCTTCCTTGTCTACACTCCACCCTCATGTATGTTACTTCGTGAACCCTTCCTTGTCTACACTCCACCCTCATGTATGTTACTTCGTGAACCCTTCCTTGTCTACGCTCCACCCTCATGTATGTTACTTCGTGAACCCTTCCTTGTCTACGCTCCACCCTCATGTATGTTACTTCGTGAACCCTTCCTTGTCTACACTCCACCCTCATGTATGTTACTTCGTGAACCCTTCCTTGTCTACGCTCCACCCTCATGTATGTTACTTCGTGAACCCTTCCTTGTCTACACTCCACCCTCATGTATGTTACTTCGTGAACCCTTCCTTGTCTACGCTCCACCCTCATGTATGTTACTTCGTGAACCCTTCCTTGTCTACGCTCCACCCTCATGTATGTTACTTCGTGAACCCTTCCTTGTCTACACTCCACCCTCATGTATGTTACTTCGTGAACCCTTCCTTGTCTACGCTCCACCCTCATGTATGTTACTTCGTGAACCCTTCCTTGTCTACACTCCACCCTCATGTATGTTACTTCGTGAACCCTTCCTTGTCTACGCTCCACCCTCATGTATGTTACTTCGTGAACCCTTCCTTGTCTACGCTCCACCCTCATGTATGTTACTTCGTGAACCCTTCCTTGTCTACGCTCCACCCTCATGTATGTTACTTCGTGAACCCTTCCTTGTCTACGCTCCACCCTCATGTATGTTACTTCGTGAACCCTTCCTTGTCTACGCTCCACCCTCATGTATGTTACTTCGTGAACCCTTCCTTGTCTACGCTCCACCCTCATGTATGTTACTTCGTGAACCCTTCCTTGTCTACGCTCCACCCTCATGTATGTTACTTCGTGAACCCTTCCTTGTCTACACTCCACCCTCATGTATGTTACTTCGTGAACCCTTCCTTGTCTACGCTCCACCCTCATGTATGTTACTTCGTGAACCCTTCCTTGTCTACGCTCCACCCTCATGTATGTTACTTCGTGAACCCTTCCTTGTCTACACTCCACCCTCATGTATGTTACTTCGTGAACCCTTCCTTGTCTACGCTCCACCCTCATGTATGTTACTTCGTGAACCCTTCCTTGTCTACGCTCCACCCTCATGTATGTTACTTCGTGAACCCTTCCTTGTCTACGCTCCACCCTCATGTATGTTACTTCGTGAACCCTTCCTTGTCTACGCTCCACCCTCATGTATGTTACTTCGTGAACCCTTCCTTGTCTACGCTCCACCCTCATGTATGTTACTTCGTGAACCCTTCCTTGTCTACGCTCCACCCTCATGTATGTTACTTCGTGAACCCTTCCTTGTCTACGCTCCACCCTCATGTATGTTACTTCGTGAACCCTTCCTTGTCTACACTCCACCCTCATGTATGTTACTTCGTGAACCCTTCCTTGTCTACGCTCCACCCTCATGTATGTTACTTCGTGAACCCTTCCTTGTCTACGCTCCACCCTCATGTATGTTACTTCGTGAACCTTCCTTGTCTACACTCCACCCTCATGTATGTTACTTCGTGAACCCTTCCTTGTCTACGCTCCACCCTCATGTATGTTACTTCGTGAACCCTTCCTTGTCTACGCTCCACCTCATGTATGTTACTTCGTGAACCCTTCCTTGTCTACGCTCCACCCTCATGTATGTTACTTCGTGAACCCTTCCTTGTCTACGCTCCACCCTCATGTATGTTACTTCGTGAACCCTTCCTTGTCTACGCTCCACCCTCATGTATGTTACTTCGTGAACCCTTCCTTGTCTACGCTCCACCCTCATGTATGTTACTTCGTGAACCCTTCCTTGTCTACGCTCCACCCTCATGTATGTTACTTCGTGAACCCTTCCTTGTCTACACTCCACCCTCATGTATGTTACTTCGTGAACCCTTCCTTGTCTACGCTCCACCCTCATGTATGTTACTTCGTGAACCCTTCCTTGTCTACGCTCCACCCTCATGTATGTTACTTCGTGAACCCTTCCTTGTCTACACTCCACCCTCATGTATGTTACTTCGTGAACCCTTCCTTGTCTACACTCCACCCTCATGTATGTTACTTCGTGAACCCTTCCTTGTCTACGCTCCACCCTCATGTATGTTACTTCGTGAACCCTTCCTTGTCTACGCTCCACCCTCATGTATGTTACTTCGTGAACCCTTCCTTGTCTACACTCCACCCTCATGTATGTTACTTCGTGAACCCTTCCTTGTCTACGCTCCACCCTCATGTATGTTACTTCGTGAACCCTTCCTTGTCTACACTCCACCCTCATGTATGTTACTTCGTGAACCCTTCCTTGTCTACGCTCCACCCTCATGTATGTTACTTCGTGAACCCTTCCTTGTCTACGCTCCACCCTCATGTATGTTACTTCGTGAACCCTTCCTTGTCTACACTCCACCCTCATGTATGTTACTTCGTGAACCCTTCCTTGTCTACGCTCCACCCTCATGTATGTTACTTCGTGAACCCTTCCTTGTCTACACTCCACCCTCATGTATGTTACTTCGTGAACCCTTCCTTGTCTACGCTCCACCCTCATGTATGTTACTTCGTGAACCCTTCCTTGTCTACGCTCCACCCTCATGTATGTTACTTCGTGAACCCTTCCTTGTCTACGCTCCACCCTCATGTATGTTACTTCGTGAACCCTTCCTTGTCTACGCTCCACCCTCATGTATGTTACTTCGTGAACCCTTCCTTGTCTACGCTCCACCCTCATGTATGTTACTTCGTGAACCCTTCCTTGTCTACGCTCCACCCTCATGTATGTTACTTCGTGAACCCTTCCTTGTCTACGCTCCACCCTCATGTATGTTACTTCGTGAACCCTTCCTTGTCTACACTCCACCCTCATGTATGTTACTTCGTGAACCCTTCCTTGTCTACGCTCCACCCTCATGTATGTTACTTCGTGAACCCTTCCTTGTCTACGCTCCACCCTCATGTATGTTACTTCGTGAACCCTTCCTTGTCTACACTCCACCCTCATGTATGTTACTTCGTGAATCCTTCCTTGTCTACGCTCCACCCTCATGTATGTTACTTCGTGAACCCTTCCTTGTCTACGCTCCACCCTCATGTATGTTACTTCGTGAATCCTTCCTTGTCTACGCTCCACCCTCATGTATGTTACTTCGTGAACCCTTCCTTGTCTACACTCCACCCTCATGTATGTTACTTCGTAAATCCTTCCTTGTCTACGCTCCACCCTCATGTATGTTACTTCGTGAACCCTTCCTTGTCTACGCTCCACCCTCATGTATGTTACTTCGTGAATCCTTCCTTGTCTACACTCCACCCTCATGTATGTTACTTCGTGAACCCTTCCTTGTCTACGCTCCACCCTCATGTATGTTACTTCGTGAACCCTTCCTTGTCTACGCTCCACCCTCATGTATGTTACTTCGTGAACCCTTCCTTGTCTACGCTCCACCCTCATGTATGTTACTTCGTGAACCCTTCCTTGTCTACGCTCCACCCTCATGTATGTTACTTCGTGAACCCTTCCTTGTCTACGCTCCACCCTCATGTATGTTACTTCGTGAACCCTTCCTTGTCTACGCTCCACCCTCATGTATGTTACTTCGTGAACCCTTCCTTGTCTACGCTCCACCCTCATGTATGTTACTTCGTGAACCCTTCCTTGTCTACACTCCACCCTCATGTATGTTACTTCGTGAACCCTTCCTTGTCTACGCTCCACCCTCATGTATGTTACTTCGTGAACCCTTCCTTGTCTACGCTCCACCCTCATGTATGTTACTTCGTGAACCCTTCCTTGTCTACACTCCACCCTCATGTATGTTACTTCGTGAACCCTTCCTTGTCTACACTCCACCCTCATGTATGTTACTTCGTGAACCCTTCCTTGTCTACGCTCCACCCTCATGTATGTTACTTCGTGAACCCTTCCTTGTCTACGCTCCACCCTCATGTATGTTACTTCGTGAACCCTTCCTTGTCTACGCTCCACCCTCATGTATGTTACTTCGTGAACCCTTCCTTGTCTACGCTCCACCCTCATGTATGTTACTTCGTGAACCCTTCCTTGTCTACACTCCACCCTCATGTATGTTACTTCGTGAACCCTTCCTTGTCTACGCTCCACCCTCATAATGTTACTTCGTGAACCCTTCCTTGTCTACGCTCCACCCTCATGTATGTTACTTCGTGAACCCTTCCTTGTCTACACTCCACCCTCATGTATGTTACTTCGTGAACCCTTCCTTGTCTACGCTCCACCCTCATGTATGTTACTTCGTGAACCCTTCCTTGTCTACACTCCACCCTCATGTATGTTACTTCGTGAACCCTTCCTTGTCTACACTCCACCCTCATGTATGTTACTTCGTGAACCCTTCCTTGTCTACGCTCCACCCTCATGTATGTTACTTCGTGAACCCTTCCTTGTCTACACTCCACCCTCATGTATGTTACTTCGTGAACCCTTCCTTGTCTACGCTCCACCCTCATGTATGTTACTTCGTGAACCCTTCCTTGTCTACGCTCCACCCTCATGTATGTTACTTCGTGAACCCTTCCTTGTCTACGCTCCACCCTCATGTATGTTACTTCGTGAACCCTTCCTTGTCTACGCTCCACCCTCATGTATGTTACTTCGTGAACCCTTCCTTGTCTACGCTCCACCCTCATGTATGTTACTTCGTGAACCCTTCCTTGTCTACACTCCACCCTCATGTATGTTACTTCGTGAACCCTTCCTTGTCTACGCTCCACCCTCATGTATGTTACTTCGTAACCCTTCCTTGTCTACGCTCCACCCTCATGTATGTTACTTCGTGAACCCTTCCTTGTCTACACTCCACCCTCATGTATGTTACTTCGTGAACCCTTCCTTGTCTACGCTCCACCCTCATGTATGTTACTTCGTGAACCCTTCCTTGTCTACACTCCACCCTCATGTATGTTACTTCGTGAACCCTTCCTTGTCTACGCTCCACCCTCATGTATGTTACTTCGTGAACCCTTCCTTGTCTACACTCCACCCTCATGTATGTTACTTCGTGAACCCTTCCTTGTCTACGCTCCACCCTCATGTATGTTACTTCGTGAACCCTTCCTTGTCTACGCTCCACCCTCATGTATGTTACTTCGTGAACCCTTCCTTGTCTACGCTCCACCCTCATGTATGTTACTTCGTGAACCCTTCCTTGTCTACACTCCACCCTCATGTATGTTACTTCGTGAACCCTTCCTTGTCTACGCTCCACCCTCATGTATGTTACTTCGTGAACCCTTCCTTGTCTACACTCCACCCTCATGTATGTTACTTCGTGAACCCTTCCTTGTCTACGCTCCACCCTCATGTATGTTACTTCGTGAACCCTTCCTTGTCTACGCTCCACCCTCATGTATGTTACTTCGTGAACCCTTCCTTGTCTACGCTCCACCCTCATGTATGTTACTTCGTGAACCCTTCCTTGTCTACGCTCCACCCTCATGTATGTTACTTCGTGAACCCTTCCTTGTCTACACTCCACCCTCATGTATGTTACTTCGTGAACCCTTCCTTGTCTACGCTCCACCCTCATGTATGTTACTTCGTGAACCCTTCCTTGTCTACGCTCCACCCTCATGTATGTTACTTCGTGAACCCTTCCTTGTCTACACTCCACCCTCATGTATGTTACTTCGTGAACCCTTCCTTGTCTACGCTCCACCCTCATGTATGTTACTTCGTGAACCCTTCCTTGTCTACGCTCCACCCTCATGTATGTTACTTCGTGAACCCTTCCTTGTCTACGCTCCACCCTCATGTATGTTACTTCGTGAACCCTTCCTTGTCTACGCTCCACCCTCATGTATGTTACTTCGTGAACCCTTCCTTGTCTACGCTCCACCCTCATGTATGTTACTTCGTGAACCCTTCCTTGTCTACGCTCCACCCTCATGTATGTTACTTCGTGAACCCTTCCTTGTCTACGCTCCACCCTCATGTATGTTACTTCGTGAACCCTTCCTTGTCTACGCTCCACCCTCATGTATGTTACTTCGTGAACCCTTCCTTGTCTACACTCCACCCTCATGTATGTTACTTCGTAAACCCTTCCTTGTCTACGCTCCACCCTCATGTATGTTACTTCGTGAACCCTTCCTTGTCTACGCTCCACCCTCATGTATGTTACTTCGTGAACCCTTCCTTGTCTACGCTCCACCCTCATGTATGTTACTTCGTGAACCCTTCCTTGTCTACACTCCACCCTCATGTATGTTACTTCGTGAACCCTTCCTTGTCTACGCTCCACCCTCATGTATGTTACTTCGTGAACCCTTCCTTGTCTACGCTCCACCCTCATGTATGTTACTTCGTGAACCCTTCCTTGTCTACACTCCACCCTCATGTATGTTACTTCGTGAACCCTTCCTTGTCTACGCTCCACCCTCATGTATGTTACTTCGTGAACCCTTCCTTGTCTACACTCCACCCTCATGTATGTTACTTCGTGAACCCTTCCTTGTCTACGCTCCACCCTCATGTATGTTACTTCGTGAACCCTTCCTTGTCTACACTCCACCCTCATGTATGTTACTTCGTGAACCCTTCCTTGTCTACGCTCCACCCTCATGTATGTTACTTCGTGAACCCTTCCTTGTCTACACTCCACCCTCATGTATGTTACTTCGTGAACCCTTCCTTGTCTACGCTCCACCCTCATGTATGTTACTTCGTGAACCCTTCCTTGTCTACGCTCCACCCTCATGTATGTTACTTCGTGAACCCTTCCTTGTCTACGCTCCACCCTCATGTATGTTACTTCGTGAACCCTTCCTTGTCTACGCTCCACCCTCATGTATGTTACTTCGTGAACCCTTCCTTGTCTACACTCCACCCTCATGTATGTTACTTCGTGAACCCTTCCTTGTCTACGCTCCACCCTCATGTATGTTACTTCGTGAACCCTTCCTTGTCTACACTCCACCCTCATGTATGTTACTTCGTGAACCCTTCCTTGTCTACGCTCCACCCTCATGTATGTTACTTCGTGAACCCTTCCTTGTCTACACTCCACCCTCATGTATGTTACTTCGTGAACCCTTCCTTGTCTACGCTCCACCCTCATGTATGTTACTTCGTGAACCCTTCCTTGTCTACACTCCACCCTCATGTATGTTACTTCGTGAACCCTTCCTTGTCTACGCTCCACCCTCATGTATGTTACTTCGTGAACCCTTCCTTGTCTACGCTCCACCCTCATGTATGTTACTTCGTGAACCCTTCCTTGTCTACGCTCCACCCTCATGTATGTTACTTCGTGAACCCTTCCTTGTCTACGCTCCACCCTCATGTATGTTACTTCGTGAATCCTTCCTTGTCTACACTCCACCCTCATGTATGTTACTTCGTGAACCCTTCCTTGTCTACGCTCCACCCTCATGTATGTTACTTCGTGAACCCTTCCTTGTCTACGCTCCACCCTCATGTATGTTACTTCGTGAACCCTTCCTTGTCTACGCTCCACCCTCATGTATGTTACTTCGTGAACCCTTCCTTGTCTACGCTCCACCCTCATGTATGTTACTTCGTGAACCCTTCCTTGTCTACGCTCCACCCTCATGTATGTTACTTCGTGAACCCTTCCTTGTCTACGCTCCACCCTCATGTATGTTACTTCGTGAACCCTTCCTTGTCTACGCTCCACCCTCATGTATGTTACTTCGTGAACCCTTCCTTGTCTACGCTCCACCCTCATGTATGTTACTTCGTGAACCCTTCCTTGTCTACGCTCCACCCTCATGTATGTTACTTCGTGAACCCTTCCTTGTCTACGCTCCACCCTCATGTATGTTACTTCGTGAACCCTTCCTTGTCTACGCTCCACCCTCATGTATGTTACTTCGTGAATCCTTCCTTGTCTACGCTCCACCCTCATGTATGTTACTTCGTGAACCCTTCCTTGTCTACACTCCACCCTCATGTATGTTACTTCGTGAACCCTTCCTTGTCTACGCTCCACCCTCATGTATGTTACTTCGTGAACCCTTCCTTGTCTACACTCCACCCTCATGTATGTTACTTCGTGAACCCTTCCTTGTCTACGCTCCACCCTCATGTATGTTACTTCGTGAACCCTTCCTTGTCTACACTCCACCCTCATGTATGTTACTTCGTGAACCCTTCCTTGTCTACGCTCCACCCTCATGTATGTTACTTCGTGAACCCTTCCTTGTCTACACTCCACCCTCATGTATGTTACTTCGTGAACCCTTCCTTGTCTACGCTCCACCCTCATGTATGTTACTTCGTGAACCCTTCCTTGTCTACGCTCCACCCTCATGTATGTTACTTCGTGAACCCTTCCTTGTCTACGCTCCACCCTCATGTATGTTACTTCGTGAACCCTTCCTTGTCTACGCTCCACCCTCATGTATGTTACTTCGTGAACCCTTCCTTGTCTACACTCCACCCTCATGTATGTTACTTCGTAAACCCTTCCTTGTCTACGCTCCACCCTCATGTATGTTACTTCGTGAACCCTTCCTTGTCTACACTCCACCCTCATGTATGTTACTTCGTGAACCCTTCCTTGTCTACGCTCCACCCTCATGTATGTTACTTCGTGAACCCTTCCTTGTCTACACTCCACCCTCATGTATGTTACTTCGTGAACCCTTCCTTGTCTACGCTCCACCCTCATGTATGTTACTTCGTGAACCCTTCCTTGTCTACACTCCACCCTCATGTATGTTACTTCGTGAACCCTTCCTTGTCTACACTCCACCCTCATGTATGTTACTTCGTAAACCCTTCCTTGTCTACGCTCCACCCTCATGTATGTTACTTCGTGAACCCTTCCTTGTCTACACTCCACCCTCATGTATGTTACTTCGTGAACCCTTCCTTGTCTACGCTCCACCCTCATGTATGTTACTTCGTGAACCCTTCCTTGTCTACACTCCACCCTCATGTATGTTACTTCGTGAACCCTTCCTTGTCTACGCTCCACCCTCATGTATGTTACTTCGTGAACCCTTCCTTGTCTACACTCCACCTCATGTATGTTACTTCGTGAACCCTTCCTTGTCTACGCTCCACCCTCATAATGTTACTTCGTGAACCCTTCCTTGTCTACGCTCCACCCTCATGTATTTTACTTCGTGAACCCTTCCTTGTCTACGCTCCACCCTCATGTATGTTACTTCGTGA
>JAVIAB010000041.1:80399927-80557427 GCA_032433765.1 Megaustenia siamemsis
TGTATACAAAATTCAAGATCGGCACCTCAACTACTTGTACATGTGGACAGGCGCCCCAGACTGCTGAACACATACTTCAAGACTGCACTGAATATAGTAGACTGAGGAAAATCCATTGGCCCATAGATACAACACTACAGACAAAACTATATGGGCCACTGCAAGAATTACAAAAGACAGTAACATTTATACAGGAAACGACATTGCAGATATAGACAATGCTTCAGGCGAACGAAAGATAGATAGATCAACATCATCAACACCATCATCATCAACAACATCATCATCATCATCATCATCATCATCAACACCATGATCATGAACACCATCATTATCAACATCATCAACATCATCAACACCATCATCATCATCATCATCAACACCATCATTATCAACATCATCAACATCATCAACACCATCACCATGAACATAATCATCATCAACACCATGATGATCAACACCATCATTATCAACATCATAAACACCATCATCAGCAACATCATCATCATCAACATCATCATCATCAACAACAGCATCATCATCAACACCATCATCAACATCATCATCATCATCATCATCATCATCATAATCATCATCATCATCATCATCATCATCATCACCATCATCATCATCATCATCATCAATACCATCATCATCATCAACACCATCATCATCATCATCATCATCATCATCGTCAACGATATCATCATCATCAACACCATCATCATCATCATCAACGCCATCATCATCATCAACAATATCATCATCATCATCATCATCAACACCATCATCATCATCAACACCATCATCAACAACATCATCATCATCATCAGCAAAAACAACATCATCATCATCATCATCATCAACAACATCACCATCATCAACAACAACATCATCATCATCAACAACACCATCATCATCATCATCAATACCATCATCATCAACAACATCATCATCATCAACACCATCACCATCATCATCAACGCCATCATCATCAACAATATCATCTTCATCATCAACACCATCATCATCATCAACACCATCATCAACAACAACATCATCATCATCATCAATACCATCATCATCAACAACATCATCATCATCAACATCATCATCATCATCAACACCATCACCATCATCAACAACATCACCATCAACAACACCATCATTATCAACATCATCATCATCATCAACACCATCACCATCATCAACATCATTATTATCAACAACACCATCATCATCAACATCATCATCTACACCATCACCATCATCAACAATATCATCATCATCAACATCATCATCATCATCATCATCAACACCGTCATCATCAAAACCATCACCATCATCAACAACATCATTATCAACACCACCATCATCATCAACACCATCATTATCAACAACCTCATCATCATCAACACCAACACCATCATCATCATCATCATATCATCAACACCATGAATATCAACAACACAATCATTATCAACAACCGCAACATCATTAACACCATCACCATCATCAACACCACGAACATCATCATCATCAACATCATCATCATCAACACCATCATTATCAACATCATCACCATTATCAGCATCAACATTATTCTCATGAACACCATCACCATTATCAACAACATCATCATCACCATCATGATCATCATCATTATCAACAATATTATCATCATAAACACCACCACCATCATCACCACCGCCCATCACCATTAATACCACCACCATCATCACCACCACCATTATCATTACCACCATCATCATCACCACCATCATCATTATCATCACCACCACTATCATTACCACCACCACCATCATCATTACCACCATTACCGCCACCACCACCATCATAATTACCACCACCACTATCATCATCATCATAACCACCACCATTACCGCCACCACCATCATTATCATTACCACCACCACCATCATTATCATCATTACCACCACCACCATTAACTCCACCACCATCATCATCATTACCACCACCACCATCATCATCATTACCACCACCACCAGTATCATCATCACCAACACCATTATCATTATCACCACCACCGCCATCACCACCACCTCCATTATCATCGCCACCACAATTATCATCACCATCACCATCATCACCACCACCACCATCGTCATTAACACTACCACCATAATTACCACGACCATCATCATCATTACCACAACCACCACCAGCATCGCTACCACCACCATCATCATCATTACCACTACCACCATTATCTTCACCACCACCACTATTATCATCACCACCACCATTATCACCACCACCACTATTATCATCACCGCTACAACATTATCATCACCACCTCCACCACCATTATCATCACCACCATCATTATCACCACCACCGCCATTATCATCACCACCACCACCATTATCGTCATCACCACCACCATTATCGTCACCACCATCATTTTCACCACCTCCACCACCATTATCACCACCACCACCACCATTATCGTCACCACCACCATTATCATCACCACCACAACATTATCATCACCACCACCACCATTATCATCACCACCATCATTATCACCATCATTATCACCACCACCACCATCATCATCACCACCACCACCATTATCATCACCACCACCATCATTATCATCACCACCATTATCATCACCATCATCATTATCACCACCATCACCATTATCATCACCACCACCACCATTATCATCACCACCACCACCATTATCAACGCCAAAACCACCATTATCATCACCACCACCATTATCATCACCACCACCACCATTATCATCACCAATACCACCATTATCATCATCACCACCTCCATTATCATCACCACCATTATCATCACCACCACCATCATCACCACCACCACCATTATCATTACCACCACCAACTCCATCATCACCATCACCATCATCATCTGATTCACCACGACTATCATCATCATCATCACCACCACCATTATCATCACCCCCACCACCATTATCATCATTACCACCACCACTATCATCATCACCACCACCACCATCATCATCATCATTACCACCACCACCAGTATCATCATCACCAACACCATTATCATTATCATTATCACCACCACCGCCATCACCACCACCTCCATTATCATCGCCACCACAATTATCATCACCATCACCATTATCACCACCACCGCCATCGTCATTAACACCACCACCATCATTACCACGACCATCATCATCATTACCACAACCACCACCATCATCGTTACCACCACCATCATCATCATTACCACTACCACCATTATCATCACCACCATCATTATCACCACCACCATAATCACCACTACCACCATTATCATCACCGCCATCATTATCATCACCACCATCATCACCACTACCACCATTATCATCACCACCACCGTTATCATCACCACCATCATTATCATCACCACCATCATCACCACTACCACCATTATCATCACCGCCATCATTATCATCACCACCATCATCACCACCACCACCATCATCACCACCACCATTATCATCAACGCCATCATTATCATCACCACCATCATCACCACTACCACCATTATCGTCACCACCACCATTATCATCACCACCACCATTATCACCACCACCACTATTATCATCACCGCCACAACATTATCATCACCACCTCCACCACCATTATCATCACCACCATCATTATCACCACCACCGCCATTATCATCACCACCACCACCATTATCGTCACCACCACCACCATTATCGTCACCACCATCATTATCACCACCACCACCACCATTATCATCACCACCACCACCATTATCGTCACCACCACCATTATCATCACCACCACAACATTATCATCACCACCACCACCATTATCATCACCACCATCATTATCACCATCATTATCACCACCACCACCATTATCATCACCACCACCACCACCATTATCATCACCACCACCATCATTATCATCACCACCATTATCATCACCATCATCATCACCACCACCACCATTATCATCCCCACCACCACCATTATCATCACCACCACCACCATTATCAACGCCAAAACCACCATTATCATCACCACCACCATTATCATCACCACCACCACCATTATCATCACCAATACCACCATTATCATCATCACCACCTCCATTATCATCACCACCATTATCATCACCAACACCATCATGACCACCACCACCATTATCATTACCACCACCAACTCCATCATCACCACCACCATCATCATCTGATTCACCACGACTATCATCATCCTCATCACCACCACCATTATCATCACCCCCACCACCATTATCATCATTACCACCACCACTATCATCATCACCACCACCACCAACATCATCATCATCACCACCACCACCACCATTATCATCATTACCACCACCACCAGTATCATCATCACCATCACCACCATCACCACCATCATCATCATCACAAACATCATCATATTAACCACGACCATTATCATCATCACCACCACCACCATCATCATCATCACCATCATTATCATTATCCCCACCATCATCATCATCATCACCATCATCATCATCACCATCATCACCACCACCACAATCATCATCACCTCCATCATCATCATCACCATCATTGTATCAGGACGACAGATATTTGATCGTCTGTAGGACGTTATCATCAGAAGGAGTGTTACTTGATGACGGAGGGTGATTTCTTGATACCCGGACAATATGACAGGCGACACACTTGCCCGTTGGCCTTGACCTTACTGGCCTGTTGGATCTTGGTCAAGCACGAGATTCTCTCGCTTGGGAAACCCCAACACGTTATAACGTGCCCCGTGTTAGAGTATAGTGTTTTGTACTTCGACTTGTGTTGTGCCCGCGACTTTTTGTTTCTTTCCTTTAACGTTCCCAAGTCTTTCTTCACCAGGCGTGATCTGCTAACCGTTGGACAAACCAAATTAGAACACTTCTATGCAAACAGTCTTTATTTCACAGCCCAGTCCATGGGCGACGTGTGTAACATGTTTACTTGACATTAAATGACCAATGTTGGTAATAAGGTCATTCACACGCTGCCCAGTAGCAATATTACTCGCCACTGGGCCGTAGGCCTCTACATACTTCTCTACTTATCTACTCACTTAACCTGAGAGCGTTCCCCATTGAACGATCACCTCAGGTCTAAGTCTAATATACTTATTCTATTCGTCTCGTGGACTTTAATTCTCTGGAAATTCCTAACCTAATCCACGAGGTTTCATCTATGACTGTTCAGAACTCTCTACATCTACGCATGTGTTATCTCTGCTGTTCTCCTTTAAAATAATCCTCTTTAGTTCAAACTTCGTTCATCACTGCTTACTGCGTTGACTATGGTTAGCCCCTATGGCAGACCACATAGGTGGCCGCTTTCACTACAATTACGCGTGTCTCATCTCTGATCTTCTAGAAAATCCTTCGTTTCTTTGTGTCTCCTCTTTAAATATTTATCGGCTCCTCCAATCAAATCGATCCACGTGTTTAGTTTCAATACTAATACACCCCAGCAAATCTCGAGATAGTCTGTTTCATATTTTTCTCGTGAACTCTATTATCGTTTCCGATTGCTTGTCAACTATTTCGGAACTCACGCTATACATCCCCGCACCCAGTTTGTTTTATATTTTCTTCACTTGTCACGTGGGTTATCACTTTCGGTTGGCTTGTCATTAGTTTCGGACAATCATGCTTTCTCCCTATCTCTCCTTTCTAGTGGTATCTCAACCCCCACGTCTCCATCATCATCATCATCATCATCACCACCACCACCACCATCATCACCACCACCATAATAACCACCATAATCATCATCACCACAAACACCACCACCATCATCATCATCAAGATCATCATCAATACCATCATCACCGTCATTATCATCACCATCACACCACCATTAACACCATCAACACCACCATCATTATCACCGTCATTATCACCGTCATTAACATCACCACCACACCACCATTATCACCATCAACACCAACATCATCATCACCGTCATCATCATCACCATCAACATCACCATCATTATCACCGTCATTAACATCACCACCACACCACCATTATCACCATCAACACCAACATCATCATCACCGTCATCATCATCACCATCAACATCACCATCATTATCACCGTCATTAACATCACCACCACACCACCATTATCACCATCAACACCAACATCATCATCACCGTCATCATCATCACCATCAACATCACCATCATTATCACCGTCATTAACATCACCACCACACCACCATTATCACCATCAACACCAACATCATCATCACCGTCATCATCATCACCATCAACATCACCATCATTATCACCGTCATTAACATCACCACCACACCACCATTATCACCATCAACACCAATATTTTTGTTAGTGAGATACAGTTCAATATATTTACTTTACGGACACTTTAACAATGGACACCAAGTAACTGTGTAAACAAGTCAAGTAACTGTGTAAACAAGTCAAGTAACTGTGTAAACAAGTAAAGTAACTGTGTAAACAAGTCAAGTAACTGTGTAAACAAGTCAAGTAACTGTGTAAACAAGTCAAGTAACTGTGTAAACAAGTCAAGTAACTGTGTAAACAAGTCAAGTAACTGTGTAAACAAGTCAAGTACCCCCGTCACGCCAAGTGGCGTATAGGGAAGTATGGTGTTAGTGACCCTATATTTTACAGACCTTCAGCACATGATTTTGGGGTAATGGGGCCAGTATTACGCCCGTGCTGCTTTACTTTCCCAGAAAAAATCCGGTACCCATTTAAGGCTGGGTGAACCCGGAAGCCGTCGGTTGGGATCGAACCCTACCCCTTGTCCGTGGTAGTCCAGTTCACTAAAAATTGAGCTATCGCGGCTCCCTAAGTAACTGTGTGGCGAGCAGAAATCTGAGTTATGGATATGGGTAGCCGCTGTTAATGATAAATTTGGATACTAGCGGCCGCTGTCGTTGGAAATTTGCCAGTGCACCCTATAGCACAGATAAGCTGAGGAGCTTTGTTGGAAGTGACAGGGGACATAGCTCATTTATTCGGAAAGAATGCAGCTCTAACCTCAGATTGTCTCCCGTGGTGTCCAAAACATTGCCAGTACTATGACGTCACAATTATGAGCAATGAGATACGTCCTGGAAGTTATAAACATGATGATGATGATGTTCCGAGCTCTGGCAGTCTACATGGGTGGCCGGTGTATCTTTTGTATGAAAGGAAAACGGCTTGGAGTGGTGTTGACCACGTAACACTAACTGACAATGGTTTCAAAATTGTTGGCCTAGTTTGTAATCCGTGTCCGACGTTAATAGGTTTGACTTCTTCTTTATTTGCCTTTCTTTGTGAAATCACACACACGCACGCACGCACGCACACACACACGCACACGCACACACGCACATACACACACGCACACACACGCACACACACGCACACACACACGCACATACACACACGCACATGCACGCACACACACACGCACATACACACACGCACATGCACGCACACACACGCACACGCACACACACGCACACACACGCACACACACACGCACATACACACACGCACATGCACGCACACACACACACACGCACACACACATATATCGCTGACCTCTCCTCACATATCTCTAGGTCACTCGTGCACATCGCTTACTTCTTCAAACACACACACACACTTAATACATATCATCATCATAGAATGCCGTCTCCGTCTGCATCGAAGGTTGGCTACCATGGAGCGCCATTCCACTCCGTCTCTTGCTTTGATGATACAGGTTGTCATAGGCTGACTTGTCTATCTTTTGATGTTACTCGTCCATGTTAGTCTTGGTCTGCCTCTGTCTCTTTTACCTTGTATTTTACCCTCCAAGATAATTTTTCGTAGGCTGATGTATCTATAAGATGCTCCCAAAATTTCATTTGTCTGGTTTGAATTGTGTTCAGTAGTTCTCTTTTCATTTTAGTTGTTTTAAGACTTCATCGTTTGTTTTCTTTCCATTCAATTCTACCTATTCTTCCATAAATCCACATTTCAAAGGCTTCAATTATCTATTCTGCTTTTCTTGTCTAATGTCCATGTTTCTGCACTATATTGGAATGTTGAGAAGATATCACATTTTGCTATTCTTAGTTTTAACCCGTGTGGTGTATATATACATATATATGCTTCCTGAGCTACTGAGTAGTGCTCTGTGCACACTGTGAGCTGTTTGTTTCATCCGGATAGTGTTTCTATATTCTGATTGCTTTCGATGAATGATGATAAAGTATGACGAAAGGCAGTTCAGATGCGTTCACTGTCGGTGCTATAATACGCCTTTTGTTTTTTGACGTGTGCTGTGTTTGCTACGATGGGGACTGCAACTGCCTTACTTTGTTTGGATATTCGATGAGATGTTAATTTGGATGGTTCCACTGGCACAGGCTGCTGAGCTATTATGGATTTTCATTCATTTGCAGTGATACCAGGGCCTTGGAATTGAACACATGAAAGCTAACGAGCACATGAAAGCTAACGAGCACATGAAAGCTAACGAACATATGAAAGCTAACAAACAGTGAATCATCTCAATATTAACAGTACAAGTAAATAACACATCCCACACGCAAACATTCACAAACACTCAAACATCTAGAACAATTAGAAGACAAAATACACCCCAGACTTGTCACAAACTCTCAAACATCTAGAACAATTAGAAGACAAGATACACCCCAGACTTGTCACAAACTCTCAAACATCTAGAACAATTAGAAGACAAAATACACCCCAGACTTGTCACAAACTCTCAAACATCTAGAACAATTAGAAGACAAAATACACCCCAGACTTGTTACAAACACTCAAATAGACAAACATTGACATACAATCTGACAACACAATTTTAAACAAACAACAAAGTTGGTTGCAAGTTTGACTTTGACAAAGAGAGTAGTCTTACTTCTGAAAATGGAAATGCCTTTCTGGTGGAATGGAAAAGTCTTGCTTTAACAAATGGAAAAGTCTTACTTGTACAAATGGAAAAGTCTTACTTGTACAAATGGAAAAATCGTATGCGTACTAATGGAAAAGTCTTACTTGTACAAATGGAAAAATCGTATGCGTACTAATGGAAAAGTCTTACATGTACAAATGGAAAAATCATATGCGTACTAATGGAAAAGTCTTACTTGTACAAATGGAAAAGTCTTACTTTAACAAATGGAAATGTCTCACTTGTACAAATGAAAAGGTCTTACACGTATAAATGGAAATGTCTCACTTGTACAAATGAAAAGGTCTTACACGTACAAATGGAAATGTCTTACTTGTACAAATATTGCAGGATACTTCGTTTTGTTTTCCTCTTGATGTTCTATCTTCTTTTATGCGTTGAGGTGTCTACTTCTCGTTGATAAATCTACTTCTAGCAACTTTCTAACTTCTTGAAGAATCTTTCTATAGACTGTTATCTCGTTCTCTAACTTGTTGACGTTCTTTCATATCTTCTCGCTGACTTGCCGACTTCATTTCATAATGTAGAGGCACACATATAAATATATAAAACTCATCAGCAATTTCGAACAAGTATAAACAAAGCCTTTATTGAAGATCTCCACCTGGTTTACAAGAAATATACATAACTCATCTTGGTTTCTTGAACATATATAACAAGGTCTTTATTGAAGATCTCCACCTGAATAACAATAGATTGACAAATCCTCTGACTCTCTCAACATGTTTCATATTATATTCCCTTACAACAATTGTGTTACATGACATAGCCGACAGGCGATAATTATTTGTCAGTAACTCAGTGATCGTAAAATGTTCTTAAGTCTATGTTCTTTCAGTTCCGTGGTTTCCAAGTCTAAAGTTATGTACGTTTCTAAGTTTACTTGCGTATCTACGTTTCTCTCTGTGTCTATGTATCTCTCTCTCTCTCTCTCTCTCTCTCTCTCTCTCTCTCTCTGTCTCTTATCTATTCCCCCTGTCTCTCTGCCTGTGCCTCTATGTCTTTTTTTTTATAAATCTTTATTGTACTTTAAATTCAATATTACAGTGCATGATAACATGTTTCCATGAAAAACACAATGGAATAGCATCTCTCGCATTCCATCTATAATATATCGAAGAACATTTAATATTTATCTCTTTCGTTCACATGCTTTCTTGTGCCTCTATGTCTGAATATCTGATTCCCTGAATGTTGAATGCCTGACTGTTGAATGCCTCAATGTCTCCCGCTTTTTAGTCCCCCTGTAGCCACTCCCTCTGCTATAGATACGACCTCACCTACGTCTGTCCGTCGTCCTATTTCTGTAACTCCACCTTTCTTCACCATGTCCATAGGCTAATTACTTTAATCACTTTAGGAGTTCAGTCGACAACTGTCAATCTTCTCAAACATTGTTTTCCCACAACCAGAACTCCTCCCTTGGCCCTTTGTTTACGTGCGGCCCTCTTTGATCTCCAACTCAGAGAGACTCAAAGCGTTACCCACCGCTGAACATATAACCTGGTCTTTTGATCACGCCCTTTTTTGGCTTAACATTCCAATGTTGCAGGGCTGGACTAGCCATCCCATATCAGCAGGTGTCTAGAAACCAGCGGCCGCGTCGTTGCGTTACGCAACTTTGTCAGCCAGAGCAAACATCTGTCTGGCTCAGGCTGACCACATGTACGCATTTCCCTTGTAGTCTTAAAGTTGATTACAACCCAGCGTCCGAGTCCGGGACTTAACGTATACTTGCCACTCGTCAATACTTTCTTAATTTCTGCGCCGCCTAAAATTATTCTACCTTTCATCGACGGCGTATCGTTTCTTTATTCATTTCTGAAGATCGTCGTTTTCCTCCTCTACTTCCCATTATCCTACATGGATGAGTCACACTGTCACATATATCCCTCAACCTTTCAGTTGAATTGATATATTTATAGATCAATTGAACTCCAAAAATAAAAATTCAGTGTGACTGCTCTCGTTATTCCTCCTTAATGGGTTAACCAATTTCCTTTTTCTCATTCGTATATCAATAATCATACTTGTACATCAATTTACAACAATTAGGCATACAAAACAACATCTATGAACTGGAATGTAAAAATTGAATCATGAATTGTTGTACACCACCATCTTAAAACTCAACATGGCTCTGCCACGCCTCTTTATTTTGCTCTGAACACCAGCTTGACCTAAACTGAGGTCAGCGTCTGCTTTGTCTATGTCAGCCTTAACCCACCTTAGCATATACAACATTCATAATTTTACAACAATATCATAATAATTAATAAACATATTTGTGACACATGTGTCCCGTACATACAAACATTTTGTGGAAACATCAATTCTGAAATATTTAAGGCTCGATCGGCCTTCGTACTATACTTTCTTAATTGCATAATAAGACCCGCTTAGTCTTTCTTCGGCATCATCGGTGTGCCACTTCTGAAAAAGAAACAAGTCCCGCCTAGTCTGTTACCCTATTCTCTCTGAACACGTTCTGGCACTGCTAATCAAATTGTCTGCATAGCATTTCGCTTTCTTACTGAATCTCTTAGCCCACAGGCATAAATTACTTGTCAACTCATGTCGGGTCGACGGTCTTCTTATGTGTTCCCTCTCACCACATATTCCTAATATTAGGCAATTATCCCCGTCGATATATCATTACATTCTCATAAAATTGTTTTTTTTAAAATGCGCATCTCACAACATGTTTCTCATCAAATCATACATACCACAGTCTTGGACAGACCGAACATTGCAGCATAGAATAATCACAAACACATAGCAATCAAAATTATAACTTAAATTTGATATAGAATTTAAGCAAGTCTAGTCTGACTAGACTCCCATGAAAAATATCCACAACACACTTCATACATACATCTGTACATCTCCAAGTTCTGTTCCTCACTTGGAAACCCTATATAACTCATAGTCTCTCCATCGACTTTCGTATTTCTTATACGATCACAACTTTATAACCCTTATTGGTTTCTCTACTGACATCTTCATACATATAGTTATGTCTCCTCATTAAGGCAACAGTACATTTACAGACTCTTACTCATCATTTAGTGCACACTGACATTATACATATAAAATTTGTCTAAAAGTTAGTAGACTCAAACACATTATTAGTTACAACATCCACAAGTAAAATAATTACAATTCTTAATATGGATATTTCTCGCGCTTTTTTTTTGTTGGCATGTTCCAGATAATCATTCATCCTTCCCATTCTTTGGGCATAAAAAGGATCTGTTTTCACCCGCTCATCACACCGCCTTCTCCCTTCTTGTATTATCTTGTCTCGCTCTGGGGTTCCAAGTGGCCAGAACACCACTCCTGAACCCGAAGAACTATCAACATTAGCTTCGTGTCTCTCACAGACATCAACTGTAGCTACTAGCCTCTTTATCCTTCCTTTTGTTGCGCTACTCTTTTTTACATCTGGCCTTCGATTAATCTCTTTCTTAATCTCAGATTTCTTTCGCCTTAGAGACGCTACCTCTTCCTCTAAGTCAGACTTCTCTCGCATTAGGTTCACTACCTTGTCATCTACCTCTGCTTTCTCCTTTCTTAAAAATACAACTAAATCTTTGGACACTTTGACCTCACTTAAAAGTTGGTTATTCTTTGCTTTCCTCTCATCAACTTCTCGAATCATTCATTCACTGTATCTGTCAGTCTCAGACTTTTGTTCTGCAAGTGCTTCCAGCTCTTTAATTCTCGTTTCTAGACACTTGTTTTTTTCACTCTAGCCTATCTACTGTGTCTTTCAGCTCTAATAGCATCAACTCATCTCTTTCACTTCTCTTTTCCATAATTCTTATCTCGGCATCTTTTCTTGATATTACATCTTCTAGGATATTTGTAGCTACACATGCGTCTCTAAATTGTTTCTTCACCTCCCTCGTTTGTGTTATTTTATCGTTATGATTAGTTTGTCCTCTAACCTCTACAGTCTGTGTTTGTGCGCGGCTTACCTGTGTCACTAATACTTCTCTAACAGTACCTTCTGTTTGTGTCGTTTTATTTTTAATTTCTACCGTTCTTTTGAACTTTATTAAATCTTTCGTCTCTATTTCTTCATTGGCTGTACTATATTCCTGTACGTCGCTGGTTTCTCCAAACTTCTGTTCCATTCCCTCTAAGGCCTTCTCCTTTCTGATTAATGTGTTCTGTTTCAGGCTAGACAGCCTGTTTGTCTTGTTATTTGGGCCGTTTGATTTAGACCACTTGGGCGTTTTCGCATCCACGTTCTTGGTTGCGCGCTTCTCTTTGACTCCAGAGGGACCTTACCAACCACGCCTGGGTGTTGGATTAACATGCTGTACCCAAACGTTTGATTTATCATTCACTTTATTTATGTCAGCCCTTCTGTCTACACTATTTATTTCATAGCTCTTACGTCCAGCAGTTTGTCTTTTGTCATTCCATCTCCACCTAGATTCCTGGGGTGGTAATCTTCTTCCGTGAAAACGCCTTGTTTCCTTTCTCACTGCATATACTTCTTTACTCAATTCACCTAGTCGTCCCTTATTTCTCCATCTTATACTCGCTTGATTAACTTCCCTAGAATTTTCAATTATTTTTATTTTATTAAACCATTCACTGATGGATGGGCTTTCTTCAGGTAGGTTTAAATTCAATTTCGTTCTGAACCCGGTTTCTTTAATATAGACATTAATCGCTTAATCTAGCGGCTCAGGGTTCAGCCTCGCTAAGTATAGTTTTAGATCTGTGGATATTAGTCCATCTATAAAAATCTCTATTAATTGTCTACCAAAACTGTCGGTATCTAAACCAGATTCATCTGCTAGCTCTAAAAGTCTATTACTGTATGCAGTTATTGTCTCTCCTCTTTCTTGTTTAAACTTCGTCAAAAGTATGAAAGCAGTGTAGGCATCTCCTACAGCAGCATACCTAGTTTTTAAATCTATCTTGAGGGACTTCCATGTGCTTGAAGGTTCATTCTTTAGCCTTCTCTGGATGAAGTCAGATACTTCGCCTCTACTTGATTTAAAAGCTATTAATTTCTTGTCTTCCTCATCTATAGAATAAATGAGAGCATACTTTTCAATTTCTGCCATCCATCGTCTGAACTTGGATGGCTCGCCAGAGTAATTTGAGATACTGGCACTCACTTTTTGCTGTCTAAAACTGTTTTCTAAACCGGTGATGACTCTACTAATTTCTTGCAGGGTCTGCAACGCGAGAGTCATGCCTCTCTTCATCATCATAATTAATTAATTAATAATAAACTGATTCGCTAGCAAAACACACACACACAAGTTATTTAGATCAGTCAAAAGAATTTCAGCTTTCTTCCACAAAAACTTATCAAGAAAAACGTATTTACTTCACACTAACGAACATTGTTCAATATAAAATTAAATCTTTAAATTATATTACAAAAATCCAACTTACATGATTCTGAAGTCCTGGAATACCTAACACACTTTTATAACGTCCTAACAACTACATCATAGCATACTAATTTAAAAACAATAATTAACTAACCAGTCTTTTTCTATTCTGTAAAATCATCCTAAATAGAATAAAGGATTCAATAGATACAGTAATGCGTGAAGAACAGGCTGGGTTTAGAAAAGGGAGAAGCTGTCTTGACCACATTTTCACTCTACGACTTATATTGGAGGAACACATTGAAAAGCAAAAACCTTTTGTACTTAACTTCATCGACTTCAAAAAAGCATTTGATAGTATTCATAGAGATTCTTTGTGGAAAATTCTGAAGCAATATGGCTTACCATCAAAAATCATAAATATTATCAAAGACATGTATGATGGTTACACATGTGCAGTTCGAACAGAGGAAGGACTGAGCGAATGTTTCCCAATAGAAACTGGGGTTAAACAAGGATGTATTTTATCGCCCTTGTTATTTGGAATTGTTATGGACTTCATAATGAAGAAATGCTGCACTGGTAATAAAGGCATCGAATGGATACAAGGAGACCATTTGGAGGACCTGGACTTTGCTGATGACATAGTTCTCATCAGCAATCAGATAAAAACGATGCAGGAAAACACAAATGAACTATCATCAATAGCCAGCAAAATTGGGCTTGAGGTCAATCATGAAAAGACTAAAGTCATGAAAAGTTTAATTCCAACAAGTGACAAAATATACATGGAAAACAAACCAGTAGAAGAGATCGATCACTTCATCTATCTTGGAAGTCACATTGATCGAGAAGGGGATACGAGCAAAGAAATTAGAATCAGACTGGCTAAAGCAGCAATGTCTTTCAGAAGCCTTGAAAAGTTGTGGAAATCAAAACTCATTAGCACAAACACAAAACTTAGGCTATTCAAATCAAATGTACTATCAACCCTTACGTATGCGTGTGAAAGCTGGACAACAACAAGAGATATAGAAACAAAGTTGAACGCATTCGAAAATAAATGTCTAAGGAAAATACTTGGTATAGAATGGAACGAATTCAAAACAAACGAGGAAATTAGAGAAATCGCCAATCAACCACTAATATCTTCAGTAATAAAGAAAAGACGATGGTCATACGTTGGACATGTGATGAGAAGAGATAATAATCGAATAGCAAAGCAAGCCCTCATATGGGAAACAACAGGTAAAAGAAAAAGAGGAAGACCCAGGGAGACACTGAGAAGAACATTGATGAGAGAGGCAAGAGCAGCAGGAATCGGCTCCCTTAATGAGATAGAACTGCTTGCACAGAACAGAGACAGATGGCGAGATTTGATAAAATATCTTTAAAAGAAAACTGCTAGAACAAAAATTCATATAGGAGAAGGTGTATCTTGGTCTACGCCCTATGGGCCGGTTACGGCTCGAAAGGTCAATAGATAGATAGTCTTTTTCGGTTCTCAACGTTGACATCAATTTTCACATTTGGTTCTCTCTGTCTATTTCACTTTTACTTCTTTCCTTAAAGGAAATTCTACTTTATGAATATGAATGTTCACTTCTACTTTTGATATAGCTCGGGGAAAGATCACTGCGGGTTGGCAACTTCTAGTCACTTCTTCGGGATCTTAAGATACACAGGGTTTCGTCTCACAAAACAATAAAATCCAGGTCACGTGCAACAGAAATGATGTTATGTGTGGCAGTACTTCTTCTTTGAATGATCTCTATCTCTTTATGCGTTGAGGTGTCTACTTCTCGTTGATGAATCTACTTCTAGCAACTTTCTAACTTCTTGAAGAATCTTTCTATAGACTGTTATCTCGTTCTCTAACTTGTTGATGTTCTTTCATATCTTCTCGCTGACTTGTCGACTTCATTTCATAATGTAGAGGCACACATATAAATATATAAAACTCATCAGCAATTTCGAACACGTATAAACAAAGTCTTTATTGAAGATCTCCACCTGGTTTACAAGAAATATACATAACTCATCTTGGTTTCTTGAACATATATAACAAGGTCTTTATTGAAGATCTCCACCTGAATAATAATAGATTGACAAATCCTCTGACTCTCTCAACATGTTTCATATTATATTCCCTTACAACAATTGTGTTACATGACATAGCCGACAGGCGATAATTATTTGTCAGTAACTCAGTGATCGTAAAATGTTCTTAAGTCTATGTTCTTTCAGTTCCGTGGTTTCCAAGTCTAAAGTTATGTACGTTTCTAAGTTTACTTGCGTATCTACGTTACTCTCTGTGTCTATGTATCTCTCTCTCTCTCTCTCTCTCTCTGTCTGTCTGTCTGTCTCTATCTGTCCCCCTGTCTCTGCCTGTGCCTCTATGTTTTTTATAATTTTTTATAAAGGACTATTTTATTTATTACAAAATTGTGTTTATAAATAGGAAAACATTGGAGAAAAACCATTGTTTTCCCTTTGTTGCCCTTACTTTGATAGTCTAGGTTGTACTCGCAGTCGGAGTCGTTGAATTGGGGTGGCTGGTTCTTTGTTGCTCTCAGAAGGTCGGTTTCGCTGAATGGTAGTGGCTGGTCCACCATCGACACCCCAGCCGTCTCTCTCTGTATGGTAGTTTTTGTTTGTCCGTCGTTGTTCTTCATTTGGTGGAAGTTCTTGTGTGGGCTGTGTGTTGTAATTCTGTATTTCTGAGAGTTTCTGTTTTCTAAGTTCATCTTCTGGATCTGTTGATGTTGACGTCTGGACTTTTGTTCTGGGAATCTGCTGCTGTGTGTGCTCCTTTGTTATTTGTTCTGTTTTCTTTTGTTTTGAGCTGCGTTTCTTCTTTGTAGGTGGTGTGGATGTTTCGTTGACTGCTGCTGCTGCAGTTGTTGTCTTGATATCGTTGGTCTGCACTGGTTTTGTATTGATTGGTTCCTCGACTGTCGTCTGCAATCTCAGGCCTGGCTTCTTGGGGCACCGGTTTTCCCAGTGTGTCGAGTCCACAGTGAGAAAATTGTGCTCTCCTGCCTGGCAGGGTAACGAAGACCTTGATAGTTTCGGTGATTTTTCCTTTAAGTCTCATGTTGATATAGTGAGGTATCTTCACATCTGGGGTTGGCTTGTTGGCTTGTTGGCTTGTACCAAAACGTCCACTTGTCTGCTTGGTAGGTGTCTTGTTTTACTTGGGCCTCCTTGTCCCCTGTAATTTCGTATACAAATTCCTGTATGTGTCTGTTTTCCAATGTTGGCGGCATCCAGTGGATGCATCCTCTTGACTGCTCTTTCTCTTGATGGCTTATCACTATTGTGACATTGGGTTCTTTTAGTTTGATCGTCTTGTTCCCGAATTCCTGGTATTTTTGTTTATGTGCTTCAGGTTTTAGTGTGAAGAACCACTTCCTTATATCACTGAAGCGGTACAAGGTGTTTATTCCGTTGAGCATAACTCCGGCGGGGCCTATGAGGATGCTCGTCATCATGGAAGCGGTAATTTTTGAGACGTCTGGGCCGTCGATACTGGCCATCAATATGCCTTTCTCGTGCTTGTTTTCTAAGTTGATTTCGTAGGTTGACGTGCGAGGTTTCTTGACCTGTTCTGTTTCCATTCTTGTTTCTGAATTGTTCTGGACAGCTTGAATAGTTGACTTGTTTTCTTTATTTCCTTTGGCGTCTTCTCGGCATGCCTTATTTTCTTTAATCCATCTATTGGATTTTTGCACCTTTACTCGAGACCTTGGAGGCATTGTGTCTATAAGAAAAAAGTTCTGCCTGTGCCTCTGTCTGGAATTCTGAATCTCTGAATGTTGAATGCCTGACTCTTGAATGCCTGAATGTCTCCCGTTTTTAGTCCCCCTGTAGCCACTCCCTCTGCTATAGATACGACCTCACCTACGTCTATCCGTCTTACTATTTCTGTAACCCCGCCTATCTTGACCACGCCCATAGGCTTATTACTTTAATCACTTTAGGAGTTCAGTCGACAACTGTCAATCTTCTCAAACATTGTTTTCCCACAACTAAAACCGCAACTAGAACTCCTCCCTTGGCCCTTTGTTTACGTGCGGCCCTCTTTGATCTCCAAATCAGAGAGACTCAAAGCGTTACCCACCGCTGAACATAACCTAGTCTTTTGATTACGTCCTTTTTCGGCGTTACGCAACTTTGTCGGCCAGAGCAAACATCTGTCTGGCTCAGGCTGACCACCTGTAGGCATTTCCTTGTAGTCTTAAAGTTGATTACGCCACAGCGTCCGAGTCCGGGACTTAACGTATCCTTGCCACTCGTCAATACTTACTTAATATTCTACGCCGCCTAAATTACTAAAATTATTCTACCTTTCATCGATGGCGTGCCGTTTCTTTACTCATCCTATGAAGATCGTCGTTTTCCTCCTGTACCTCCCATTATCCTAAATGGAAGAGTCACACTGTCACACAAATGGAAAAGTCTTACTTTAACAAATGGAAATGTCTCACTTGTACAAATGAAAAAGTCTTACTTGTACAAATGGAAAAGTCTTACTTGTACAAATGGACAAATCTTACTTTAACATATGGCAATGTCTCACCTGTACAAATTAAAAAGTCTTACTTGTACAAATGGAAATGTCTCACTTGTACAAATGGAAAATGTTTACACATACAAATGGACATCTTATGTGTACAAATACTGAAGTCCTGCGAGCTCAAAGAGAAAAGCTTTACACGAATAAATTAACAGTTGTACACATACAAAGAGAAAAGCTTTACACGAATAAATTAACAGTTGTACACATACAAAGATAAAATTCTTTCAAGAACACTCGAAAAAGTGTTACAAGAAGTAATGAAAAAGTCTTACAAGACCAAATAAAAAAAAGTCTTACAAGACCAAATAAAAAAAAGTCATACAAGAAGTAATGAAAACATCTTACAAGAACAAATGAAAAAGTCTTACAAGAACAAATGAAAAAGTCTTACAAGAACAAATAAAAAAGTCTTACAAGAACAAATGAAAAAGTCTTACAAGAACAAATGAAAAAGTCTTACAAGAACAAATGAAAGAGTCTTACAAGACCAAATAAAAAAAAATCTTACAAGAAGTAATGAAAACATCTTACAAGAACAAGTGAAAAAGTCTTACAAGAACAAATGAAAAAGTCTTACAAGAACAAATGAAAAAGTCTTACAAGAACAAATGAAAAAGTCTTACAAGAACAAATAGTTAAAACTGCTACAAATCATTGGGGATGTGGCATTGGTCTTTGATGAACCAAGATCTGATGTGTGGGTGCCAGGTGTGGGTGTTGTCTGTCAACATCCTCTCACACAAGTCACAGAAGATGTTGCCGTGATGTCTGTACCGGTAGCGCGACTTCTCCTTCAGCATGGCGATGTATCGACTGCTGTCCTTGGACAGCTCCAACAGGTGCTTGGCAAGATCTTCCGGAGACTTGAAGTCCGAGGCATCGATAAAAGTGTTGGGCGGAAAGAATCTTTTGTAGTCAGCGCCTCCCCGCACAACCGGTATGACGTCAACGTTACGAAACAGCTTAAAGAACTTCTCTGTGACGTAATCACGGCACAGCGCGTTCTCAAAGGCCAGGTAGAAGTGATATTTTGTGGATAATATTGGCAGGCAAACTGTATCGTCGCTGTCTCGTACATGGCTGGCCCCTGCACACTTGTAGGTCCCACAGCTGCCAAAGACGTGGACATCAACGATCTCCTTCATCCGCTGTACGTAGGCCTCCCTTCTACTGAGGGTCACGCAATGGCTGACAAACCAGGCCACCGGAAACTGCTTCTTGTGGAAGATTTCTGAGAAATTCTTTCCTGGCATGTCTGCTCTCTCTAGTCTAGCGTTAACGTCAGCGAAGTCCGAGTCAAGCCGGTAGGTCATTGTCCAGTTGAATCGATCTAGGAGAGATCAACATTCATGCGGATTCATTTCATTGAAAGATGTATAAAGCAGTCACGATTATCCCATTGGTAAATACCTACATTGACAGAAACGGAATATGCGGTGCTGAGAAGTGACATAGTGTGGGTTCAACCCTTGAGACAAGGAGAGACATGTGGGTTGACAACCCTTGAGACAAGAAAGACATATGGGTTGGCAACCCTTGAGACAAGAAAGACATATGGGTTGGCAACCCTTGAGACAAGAAAGACATATGGGTTGTCAACCCTTGAGACAAGAAAGACATATGGGTTGTCAACCCTTGAGACAAGAAAGACATGTGGGTTGTCAACCCTTGAGACAAGAAAGACATGTGGGTTGTCAACCCTTGAGACAAGAAAGACATATGGGTTGTCAACCCTTGAGACAAGAAAGACATATGGGTTGGCAACCCTTGAGACAAGAAAGACATGTGGGTTGTCAACCCTTGAGACAAGAAAGACATATGGGTTGGCAACCCTTGAGACAAGAAAGACATGTGGGTTGTCTGCACTAATATATACAATAATACAATTAATATGGTTGGTTGGTTGGTTGGTTGGTTGGTTGGTTGGTTGGTTGGTTGGTTGGTTGGTTGCGTTCGTCCGATGACTAAAGTATTCTAGAATATCGTGGTAGATTAGAATATTCCTCTTCATCATCCGCCCTTACAAGGACGTAGTGGACGTGTCTGCGTTGTGTTATGGTTTGCAGTATAACTGTTATATTTGCGCCTTTCGGCCCAACACATCCGACTTCAGCACGACATTTTTGAGTACCAGGTTGTCTTCCCTCATCGATCCCTACACGCTTGGCATGACTAGACAGGTTAGTCTATTACTGGAGGCACCACGGAGAGGTGGAGCAGGGTCTGGATGGTTTTGGTTCACCGATCCTGGCGCAAGCCATCAGCTGTGGGTCGCTGACAACTTCCAGCTCTGGTGCTGGGAGGCACCACGGAGGGGTGGAGCAGAGTCTGTATGGTTCTGGCTCACCGATCCTGGCGCAAGCCATCAGCTGTGGGTCGCTGACAACTTCCAGCTCTGGTGCTGGGAGGCGCGCCTTCACCTCCAATTAATATAACAATAAGACATAACAGTAAGGGCGATCACCCACTTCATTATTATCTAGGTGCGTATCCCTTTTGGAACTTACCTCCCTTGAAATTAACTCCCAATCTTGTCTCTGTCCTGTGTGAGATGGCCAGCTTCTGCAACAGTCAATCCCAGCTGGTATGTGATATCTTGCACAAACCTTCTTCTCGATCTTCCTCTCCCTGGAACTATGCCCTCCATATTTATCTTATTTTAGCCATTATGTCATTTTCCATGACCAAAATATGTCATTGTGCACATGTTCTTTGATCGACCAGTCTTCTAGACTTGTTGTTTCCAAATTGTCAAGTTTGTTCTAGCCTCCGTCCACGGTGTGCTGGCTACTCTTCTCTACTGATCTGACTTGTACCTGGTATTATAGTCAAGGTGTGCTGGCTACTCTTCTCTACTGATCTGACTTGTACCTGGTATTATAGTCAAGGTGTGCTGTACTGTAGACTAGAACAATTATCAGCTGACTTGTACCTTGTATTACAGTCAAGGTGTGCTGTACTGTAGACTAGAACAATTATCAGCTGACTTGTACCTGGTATTACAGTCAAGGTGTGCTGTACTGTAGACTAGAACAATTATCAGCTGACTTGTACCAGGTATTACAGTCAAGGTGTGCTGTACTGTAGACCACAACAATTATCAGCTGACTTGTACCTGGTATTATAGTCAAGGTGTGCTGTACAGTAGACTAGAACAATTATCAGCTGACTTGTACCAGGTATTACAGTCAAGGTGTGCTGTACAGTAGACTAGAACAATTATCAGCTGACTTGTACCAGGTATTACAGTCAACGTGTGCTGTACTGTAGACTAGAACAATTGTCAGCTGACTTGTACCAGGTATTACAGTCAATGTGTGCTGTGCAGTAGACTAGAACAATTATCTGCGGACTTGGATAATGTCCCTTTGTTAACTATGGGTCTGTCCTGAAGGGTCATATATTGGGATGCGGCTTCCATACAAAATTTGGCGGGAAAATAATCACCAAGCAAAGTGAAACTTACTCGACAGCAAACCTTAATATGCAACCTATCAGGGTGTACAGATAAGGAACAGAATGTTGATATTATCGCGGACAGCCAGAAGAGTAATGAAAACGTTTAGAAAGAGGCCAAAGCAAAAGAAGAGCTAATTTCCAATATTAGAAAGAAACAATCATCATTGAGGGACGAAGAATTGAAAATTGAGGGACGAAGAGATAGAGGGAAGCAAAGAGAAAAGATACCAGACAGCTTAAGAGAATAGCTTGGCAGAATGTCAACAACAGAACTGATAAATAACTGTCGAGATCGAAAGTTGTGGAGAGACATGATCACCTACGCCAGCAGGTATGGTACTTGATGATGATGGATAAGCAGCCTCGGTGGCCGAGTAGTTTGTGTGCTCGTTTCCAGATCAGAAGGATCCTGGTTCAATCCCCAGAAGTTGTGGCGAGACCGACAAGGCTTCGTGGTTCACCCAGCCTCTAAAAATCTATCTATTGTAAAGATCTTTTATCAAATCTCGCCATTTGTCTCTGTTCTGTGCAAACAACTGTATCTCATTGCGGGAGCCGATTCCTGCTGCTCTTGCCTCTCTCATCAATGTTCTTCTCAGTGTCTCCCTGGGTCTTCCTCTTTTTCTCTTACCTATTGTTTCCCATATGAGGGCTTGCTTTGCTATTCGGTCATTATCTCTTCTCATCACATGTCCAACATATGACCATCGTCTTTTCTTTATTACTGAATATATTAGTGGTTGATTGGCGATTTCTCTAATTTCCTCATTTGTTTTGAATTCGTTCCATGCTATACCAAGTATTTTCCTTAGGCAATTATTTTCGAATGCGTTCAACTTTGTTTCTATATCTCTTGTTGTTTTCCAGCTTTCACACGCATACGTAAGGGTTGATAGTACATTTGATTTGAATAGTCTCAGTTTTGTGTTTGTGCTGATGAGTTTTGATTTCCACAACTTTTCAAGGCTTCTGAAAGACATTGCTGCTTTAGCTATTCTGATTCTAATTTCTTTACTTGTATCCCCTCTAAAAAATGGTACCAGATATTTCTCTGGAAAGTAAATCGGCCTGGCGTGATACCGTCCACATCATTCAAAAATGTGCCGTGGTCACTAACGTCCACTTCTCCATCCAGCAAGCAAGGCGGGAAGGGGGGGCAGACCTTGACCTTCTGTGCTTGACCTTCATGCACAGACTGTTGATGTGACAGTTTCTGAGGCATTTCTCTGCCTGTCTGTGATAGACTTCAGCATGGTCTACGCTCGAGCTATTGAGCTGAAGGCCTGCTGTAGCAGCACACAGTAGTGCCCTTGTTGTCTTGATAATGTGTGCATCTCAGGCAGCGCAAAAGGTGGCTTCAAACACAAAGTTGGGTTCAGAACTTATGAGAAGCGGGATTAGCTGTGTATGTGTCTGCTACTGTCTGTGTGTTTATGTTTGTTTGTGTGTACGTGTGCGAGTACGTGTGTTTGTGTGTATGTGTTTGCGAGTGTGTACGTGTTTGTGTGTACCTGTGTGGATATTTGTTGTGTTCATGTGTAGCTGTGTGTATATTTGTTGTCTTTGTCTGTACGCATATGTGTTTGTGTGCGTGTGTGTATGTGTGTTTGTTGAAAGAGAAGCATGTTATACATAGCTACATGATCATGATGCCCCGGGCAGTGTCTATTGTGTAGCAGTTTCATCATGATGCCCTGACAGTGTGTCTTGTGCACCGATACCACCATGATGCCCTGGCAGTATGTTTTGTGCACCAACACCATCATGATGCCACAAACAGTGTGTTTTGTGCACCAACACCATCATGATGCCACAAACAGTGTTTTGTGCACCAACACCATCATGATGCCACAAACAGTGTGTCTTGTGCACCGATACCACCACGATGCCCTGGCAGTATGTTTTGTGCACCAACACCATCATGATGCCACAAACAGTGTGTTTTGTGCACCAACACCATCATGATGCCACAAACAGTGTGTTTTGCGCACCAACACCATCATGATGCCACAAACAGTGTGTTTTGTGCACCAACACCATCATGATGCCACAAACAGTGTGTTTTGCGCACCAACACCATCATGATGCCACAAACAGTGTGTTTTGTGCACCAACACCATCATGATGCCACAAACAGTGTGTTTTGTGCACCAACACCATCATGATGCCAGAAACAGTGTGTTTTGTGCACCAACACCATCATGATGCCACAAACAGTGTGTTTTGTGCACCAACACCACCATGATGCCACGAACAGTGTGTTTTGTGCACCAACACCACCATGATGCCACGAACAGTGTGTTTTGTGCACCAACACCATCATGATGCCACAAACAGTGTGTTTTGCGCAACGACACCATCATGATGCCCCGGACAGTGTCCGTTGGACTCGGATCTTCCTGTGTGACCAGGCAAGAAGTAACCAGCGAGCTACAGAATTATGAAATTTATTCCGCTACACCATTTGATGACAATAACAATACACCTATGTGACTACCAGGAGTGCAGAGAATTAGGCCGTGACATTAAACAAGAACGAGTAGAGCGAGGAGTCACCTTGAAATGATGGCTGGTCCAACAGGGAGTAGTTGTTAAGGCTCATGGCCGGTTCGTCTGTCCACATGATCCAGCGTTGGTTGGCAGGTCGCACATACCGGGACGTGAAGTTCTCGCAGCCTCTGTGGTGACGTGGATCACAGGTGAGATGAGACAGGTGAGGCAGGTGATATGAGGCAGGCGAAACAGATGACATCAAGCAGGTGAGACAAGTGATATGAGGCAGGTGAAACAAGTGGCATCAAACAGGTGAGACAGGTGATATGAGGCAGGTGAAATCAGTGACATCAAAAGGGTGACAAAGGTGATATGAGGCAGGTGAAACAGGTGACATCAAACAGGTGAGGTAGGTGAAACAAGAGACATATCAAACAGGTGAGACAGGTGAAATCAGGCAGGTGAAACAGGAGATACCAAACAGGTGAGACAGGTGACATGAAACAGGAGATATGAGACAGGAGATATGAGACAGGAGATATGAGACAGGAGATATAGATAACAAGAGATGGGGAAGGTGCGACAGGTGACATCAGACCGGGTGAGAGAGGTGAAATGAGGCAGGTGAAGAAAGTGACATCAGGCGGGGTGAGACAGATAACATCAGCGGGGGTGAGCCAGTTGATATCAGACAGGGTGAGACAGTTGACATATGGCGGGGTGAGACAGGTGACATCAGACGGGGTGAGACAGGTGACATCAGGCAGGGTGAGACAGGTGACATCAGGAGGATTGAGACAGGTGACATCAGGCGGGGTGAGGCAGGTGACATCAGACAGGGTGAGACAGGTGACATCACCTAGGGTGAGACACTCGACATCAGGCGGGGTGAGACAGGTGACATCATGTAGCGTGAGGCAGGTGACATCCGGTGGTGTAAGACAGTTGACATCAGGCGGAGTGAGACAGGTGACATCAAGCAGGGTAAGACAGTTGACATATGGCGGGACTGTGACATCAGGCTGTGAGACAGTTGACATCAGACCGTGTGAGACAGGTGAAATCAGTCAGGGTGAGACAGTTGACATCAGGCGGGGTGAGACAGGTGACATCAGGCAGGGTGAGACAGGTGACATCAGGCGGGGTGAGACAGTTGACATCAGGCGGGTTGAGACAAGTGACATCAGGCGGGTTGAGACAGTTGACATCAGGCGGGTTGAGATAGGTGACATCAGGCGGGTTGAGATAGGTGACATCAGGCGGGTTGAGATAGGTGACATCAGGCGGGTTGAGATAGGTGACATCAGGCGGGTTGAGACAGTTGACATCAGGCGGGTTGAGATAGGTGACATCAGGCGGGTTGAGATAGGTGACATCAGGCGGGTTGAGATAGGTGACATCAGGCGGGTTGAGATAGGTGACATCAGGCGGGTTGAGATAGGTGACATCAGGCGGGGTGAGACAGTTGACATCAGGCGGGTTGAGATAGGTGACATCAGGCGGGTTGAGATAGGTGACATCAGGCGGGTTGAGATAGGTGACATTAGGCGGGTTGAGATAGGTGACATCAGGCGGGTTGTGATAGGTGACATCAGGCGGGTTGTGATAGGTGACATCAGGCGGGTTGAGATAGGTGACATCAGGCGGTGTGGAATAGGTGATATGAAGCAGGTGAGACAGGTTATATGAGGCAGTTAATCAAGTGAGATGAGGAAACTAAGACAGGTGAGATAAGGCGTGTGAGACAGGTGATATTAAGCAGGTGAGACTGGTAACATGAGACAGGTGACATGAGGTAGGTAAAACAAGTAACATTAGGCAGGTGAGACAGGTTAGATGAGGAAAGTGAGACACGTGAGAAGAGGCAGAGGGAGAAAGGTGATATGAAGCAGGTGAAACTGGTGAGATGAGACTAGTGACATGAAGTAGGTGAGACTTTAAATTAGGCAGGGTGAGACAGGTGACCCTTTCTAAAAACTTGGACCCTTTCTAAATCTCATTTACGAAAGATCAATACATGTGAGATGCGATGCTTGAGAAAAGTGACAAACAACACAAGAAGAGATAGAATACCAAATGAAACCATAAGAAAAATGGTAGGAACAAAACCCTGCCAAGAATATATAGAACAACAACTTAAATGGTTTGGCCACCTGGTCAGAATGAATCCTCACCAATCACCATCAAGGGCGTTCTTCTCGAGAATGCATGGAAAAAGACCAAGAGGAAGACCCAGAAGAAGATGGATAGATGCAGTGACAGAGACATGTAACAACAAAGGAAAATCACTAATTCAGACAGTTCGAGCAGTTCAAGAACAACAAATGATATAAACCACGACACCTTTTAGGTATCAGTGAGAAAGAGAAAAGAAGAAGAAAGAAGACAGGTGACATGAGACAGGTGAGTTTAGGTGGTTAAGACAGGTGGCATGAGACAGGTGAGATGAGACAGAGTGGGACAAGCGTTAATGAAGATCGGAAGTGATGGTAGAGATGTCATTTTAAATAATTGACATCATGACACATTGTTTTGGACACATACACTTGGTATGAATTTGATCTCTCACTGTCTATGTGTCCATGTCATCAAACTCTAACAGCTGATGGTAACTAACAAAACATAGAAAGATTTGTGAACAAATGAACTGTTACCTCCAGACGATGATGAGAACAGCATCGGCCAGCTCGGGGTTGTCTATCAGTTGACAATTGTTGAACCTGCATCCTTTAAACGAGATGGACCTGTGCGGGGTCTGGGCTGATGCCATGCAGCTGACTACAGCGAATGTTTGAGTTGTCCGTTTGTTAGCCAATCTGGCAATCTCTGTTGGGAGGTGGAGACGAGTTAATGGAGCACAGACATAGAGACAGATATAGAGACAGACATAGAGACAGACATAGAGACAGACATAGAGACAGACATAGAGACAGACATACAGACAGATATAGAGACAGACATAGAGACTGACATAGAGACAGATATAGAGACAGACATAGAGACAGACATAGAGACAGATATAGAGACAGACATAGAGACAGACATAGAGACAGACATAGAGACAGACATCCGGCTTGCTGCAGGAGCTACTGAGTTAAGTGCTCTGTGCACACCGTGAGCTGTGTGTCTCATCCGTTTTGATCACGTTTCGATATTCCAATTGTTTACGATGAATGATGATATCGTATGGCAGGGAACAGTTGGCTGTGTTCACTTTCTGTGCGGTTTCGCCTTATGTGTTTTGGCGTGTGCTGAGACTGCTACGACGGGGACTACAGTTACGTTTCTTTGTTTGGGAGATGAGATATTAATTCGGATGATTCCGCTGGCACGGGCGGTTGAGCAATTATGGATTTTAATTCGTTTGCAGTGATACCGGGTCCTTCCATAATCAAATAACCAAGCGACAGACATAGAGACATACATAAATACAGATAGGAGGTATAAAGATAGATAGTGCGACACTTATATAAGATAGACAGACATATAAACAGACAGACAGACAGACATGATAGACAGATCGGCAGGCAGGTACACAGACAGATTAGATAGACAGACAGACATATATCTAGATAGATAGATAGATGGATAGATAGATAAGTGGGTAGGTAGGTAGGTAAGTGGGTATGTAAGTGGGTAGGTAGGTAAGTGGGTATGTAAGTGGGTAGGTAGGTAAGTGGGTATGTAGGCAGGTGCAGGTAGTGTCAGGTTGAAATTCTCTTGGATTCTCTCTACACACCTAGTTCTTTACACACAACCAACTATCCCACACACACCAAACTCTTCCCACACACCCGACTATTTCCCACACATCAAATTCACTTCCCAACACCCGACTCCCCCACCACCACACACATCCAACTGACCCCAAACACAGAGCTCTCCGCACAAAACCTTCTCCAAACACACCCAACTCGCCCCACACACCCAACTCGCCCCACACACCCAACTCGCCCCACACACATAGGACTGCCCCACCTACCTATCTGTGCCTCTGTGAGATCGCGTCCCTGCTCTATGAAAGGCGATGTGAAGTCTGGCCCTGCAGGTTCTGGCTCGGCTGTTGTGTTGGACAAATATGCAGTGAGGTCTGTTGTGTTGGACAAATATGCAGTGAGGTCTGTTGTGTTGGACAAATATGCAGTGAGGTCTGTTGTGTTGGACAAATATGCAGTGAGGTCTGTTGTGTTGGACAAATATGCAGTGAGGTCTGTTGTTTTGGACAAATATGCAGTGATGTCTGTTGTGTTGGACAAATATGCAGTGATGTCTGTTGTGTTGGACAAATATGCAGTGATGTCTGTTGTGTTGGACAAATATGCAGTGATGTCTGTTGTGTTGGACAAATATGCAGTGATGTCTGTTGTGTTGGACAAATATGCAGTGATGTCTGTTGTGTTGGACAAATATGCAGTGATGTCTGTTGTGTTGGACAAATATGCAGTGAGGTCTGTTGTGTTGGACAAATATGCAGTGATGTCTGTTGTGTTGGACAAATATGCAGTGAGGTCTGTTGTGTTGGACAAATATGCAGTGATGTCTGTTGTGTTGGACAAATATGCAGTGATGTCTGTTGTGTTGGACAAATATGCAGTGATGTCTGTTGTGTTGGACAAATATGCAGTGATGTCTGTTGTGTTGGACAAATATGCAGTGATGTCTGTTGTGTTGGACAAATATGCAGTGATGTCTGTTGTGTTGGACAAATATGCAGTGATGTCTGTTGTGTTGGACAAATATGCAGTGATGTCTGTTGTGTTGGACAAATATGCAGTGATGTCTGTTGTGTTGGACAAATATGCAGTGAGGTCTGTTGTGTTGGACAAATATGCAGTGATGTCTGTTGTGTTGGACAAATATGCAGTGAGGTCTGTTGTGTTGGACAAATATGCAGTGATGTCTGTTGTAGATGGAACTTGTTAGTTTTATCACATCAAGGGAGAGAGAGAGAGAGAGGGGGGGGAAGGAAAGAAAAAGAAAGAAAGAAAGAAAGAAAGAATGAATGAAAGAATGAAAGAAAGAAAGAAAAGAAAGAAAGAAAGAAAGAAAGAAAGAAAGAAAGAAAGAAAGAAAGAAAGAAAGAAAGAAAGAAAGAAAGAAAGAAAGAAAGAAAGAAAGAGAAAGAAAGAAAGAAAGAAAGAAAGAAAGAAAGAAAGAAAGAAAGAAAGAAAGAAAGAAAGAAAAGAAAAAAAGAAGAAAGAAGGAAGGAAATCATGAATTGTCTTTAGATAAACCATGTTATGTGAAATGATAAAGACAGATTTAGCCACCAAGATGTGCTAATGTAACGCTTGTAATCACTAATTTAGTTTAAAAAACAAAAACACTAAACGACCTCAAATGTGATCAATGAATTGCCTCTGTTACACAACAAAACACAGTTACACATCTTCATGACTTTCCTCATCGTTGGCATTTCTCAAATGGCACAACTTGTTTGAGCGCGGCGTTTGTTGCTTGTTATCTACGATCTATTTGCTAGAGTCTACACGAGATGGTTGCTCTATCAAATGTTGCACTCATAACTTCCTGAAAGGCTCCAGGCATGGATGGTTTCTCTATCAAATGTTGCACTCATAACTTCCTGAATAGGCTCCAGGCATGGGTGGTTTCTCTATCAAATGTTGCACTCATAACTTCCTGAATAGGCTCCAGGCATGGATGGTTTCTCTATCAAATGTTGCACTCATAACTTCCTGAATAGGCTCCAGGCATGGGTGGTTTCTCTTTAAAATGTTGCACTCATAACTTCCTGAATAGGCTCCAGGCATGGGTGGTTTCTCTATCAAATGTTGCACTCATAACTTCCTGAATAGGCTCCAGGCATGGGTGGTTTCTTTTGTTGTCGAAATAGGAACTCGGCAGAGAAGATAGTTATACACAATCATCATCATGGGATCGCTTTTGCTTGTAGAACGTTGCATTCACCACAGCCCGTCAGTAACAGTCTCTGTCTCTAGCCAGATCTCCCACTTCTTCTGTTGTCACGTTCAATGTCTTTTTGATGTCTTGAAACCACCTTCCTCTTGGTCTGCCCCTCATATTCACCCAGGAACCATGCCTTCCATTATTGTTCTCTCCAGCCCGCTGTGTCTTGACGTGGCCATAGTATTTTAATTTCCTATTTAGAATGTTGTTTACAAGCCAGCTTGTACATGTTTCAATCTTATAAGTCTCCATTGTTCTTGTCCATGACCTAAGGTATCTGAATGTTTCTCTGCAGATTGTGTTCCAACGATCGATTTTCTTCGTTGCTGTTTAAATCATCAAGTACTATGTCTGCTGGCGTAGGTGATCATGTCTCTCCACAACTTTCGATCAGGACATTTATCATTTCTGTTGTTGACCTTCTACCTAGCTATTCTCTTAAGCTGTCTGACATATTTTCTCTCTGCTTTCCTCTGTCTCTTCGTCACTCAATTTTCCCAGTTGTCACAATATATTCCAGTTGTTCCCTTCTCATTACAAGGCCAAAAAAATGATGATTGTTTCTTCCTAATATTGGAAATTAGCTCTCTTTTTGCTTTGCCCTTTTTCAGAACGTTTTCATCATTCTTCTTATCTGCCATAGTATTCTTAACATTCTTCTGTAAAACCACATTTCTGCAGTCTCCAGTGAGTTTTTTGTCCGTTTTCCTATTGTCCATGATTCACATCCATATGGTAAGACTGGCTCTACATAACATTTAAGAACTCTTTTCCTTATTTCTTTTGTCAAAAATGGATTACATAGTATCTTCCTCATTTTTAGAAAGCTGTTGTTGCCTGAGCCATTGTGCATCTACATCTGTTGTACATCTACCATCTCACCTCTGTTGTACATCTACCATCTCACCACTGTTGTACATCTACCATCTCACCTCTGTTGTACATCTATCCTCTCACCTCTGTTGTACATCTACCATCTCACCTATGTTGTACATCTACCATCTCACCTATGTTGTACATCTACCATCTCACCTATGTTGTACATCTACCATCTCACCTCTGTTGTACATCTACCATCTCACCTCTGTTGTACATCTACCATCTCACATCTGTTGTACATCTACCATCTCACCTCTGTTGTACATCTACCATCTCACCTCTGTTGTACATCTACCATCTCACCTCTGTTGTACATCTACCATCTCACCTCTGTTGTACATCTACCATCTCACCACCGTTGTACATCTACCATCTCACCTCTGTTGTACATCTACCATCTCACCTCTGTTGTACATCTATCCTCTCACCTCTGTTGTACATCTACCATCTCACATCTGTTGTACATCTATCCTCTCACCTCTGTTGTACATCTACCATCTCACCTCCGTTGTACATCTAACATCTCACCACCGTTGTACATCTACCATCTCACCTCCGTTGTACATCTAACATCTCACCACCGTTGTACATCTAACATCTCACCACCGTTGTACATCTACATCTCACCTCTGTTGTACATCTACAATCTCAACTCTGTTGTACATCTACCATCTCACCTCTGTTGTATATCTGCCATCTCACCTTTGTTGTACATCTACCATCTCACCTTTGTTGGACATCTACCATCTCGCCACCGTTGTACATCTACCATCTCACCACCGTTGTACATCTACCATCTCACCACCGTTGTGCATCTACCATCTCACCACCGTTGTACATCTATCATCTCACCACCGTTGTACATCTACCATCTCACCCCCGTTGTACATCTACCATGTCACCACCGTTGTACATCTACCATGTCACCACCGTTGTACATCTACCATCTCACCACCGTTGTACATCTACCATGTCACCACCGTTGTACATCTACCATCTCACCACCGTTGTACATCTACCATCTCACCACCGTTGTACATCTATCATCTCACCACCGTTGCACATCTACCATCTCACCACCGTTGTACATCTACCATGTCACCACCGTTGTACATCTATCATCTCACCACCGTTGTACATCTACCATGTCACCACCGTTGTACATCTACCATGTCACCACCGTTGTACATCTACCATGTCACCACCGTTGTACATCTATCATGTCACCACCGTTGTACATCTACCATGTCACCACCGTTGTACATCTACCATGTCACCACCGTTGTACATCTACCATGTCACCACCGTTGTACATCTACCATGTCACCACCGTTGTACATCTACCATGTCACCACCGTTGTACATCTACCATCTCACCACCGTTGTACATCTACCATCTCACCACCGTTGTACATCTACCATGTCACCACCGTTGTACATCTACCATGTTACCACCGTTGTACATCTACCATGTCACCACCGTTGTACATCTACCATCTGAAGTCAACATTATTGTTTCAACAGCCATGCAGATGTGCGTTATGGCTTTTATATAGAGAACTAGTCGAGAATGACATTCTTCTCTCTAACCCTAACCCTAACCCTAACTCTAACCATATATATATATGTGCTTCACAGACTACACACAAGCATTTGACAAAGTATAGCATGTGGAAATAATCAATATGCTGGGGAAAATAAACATTGATGGCAAGGATCTGCGAATCATAAAAACATATACTGGCAACAAACAACAGCCATAAGAATTAATAACCAAAACAGGATAGTTCCAATATATAAAACAAGGAGTCAGACAAGGCTGTGTTCTGTCGCCGGATTTGATTTCACTCTACAGCGAGCATATTATGAGATCAATAGTAGACAAAAAAGGAATTGAAGTCAACGGTCAAAACATAAATAATTTGCGATATTCGATGACACAGTCTTAATAGCAGAGACAGAGAATGAACTACAAAAAATGATAGACATAATAGTAAAAGAAAGCAACAAGAAAGGTCTCAGTCTGAATAGTAAGAAAACAGAAGTAATGGTTATATCGAAGAAACAATCATCACCATCATGCAGCTTAAAAATAAACGAGACAAATTTGAAACAAGTGCAACGCGTCAAATACTTGGGCACAATAATTACATGGGATAGGAGATGCACCACAGAAATAAAAAGCAGAATAGATGAGGCCAAAATAGCATTTCAGAAAATGAAAACATCTTATGCAACAAACCTATGTCAATAGAAGTGAGAAAGAGAGTTCATCAGTGCTATATAGAGTCAATTGTGACCTATGGAAGCTAATCATGGAGAGTAGACAAACAAATGAAAAACGATTAGAGGCCACAGAGATGGGATTTCTCAGAAGAATGTTGATAGTTCCCTGGACAGCTAAAAAGACCAACGATAAAATTGTCAAAGAGGCCAACACAAAAAGGGAGCTCATAAAGAACATCAGAAAGAAACAATCAACATTTTTCGGGCACATCATGAGAAGAGGAAAGTTAGAATACTTGGTTACAACTGGCAAAATAAAAGGAAAGAGAGTTCACGGACGACCAAGAGCGAAAATACAAGATAGCTTGTGTCAAGGCATGGAAAACAGTCAACAACAGAACTGATACGATGCACCATAGATAGAAGATTGTGGAAGAACATGATTGCCTACGCCAAGCAGTATGGCACATGATGATGATGTATGCATTATGAGAGAGCATTAAAACATATTGAAGGTGTTCCTGTACCTGTGTCTACTGGCTCTCCAGCATCAGTGCAGCGATGTAAGTTCTCAGCCACATTGTGACGCCCTCCGGAGAGACCGTTGAGAAGTGCGGACAGGAATGAGGAGGCCAGAACAGACAGGAGTAGCAGTTGATGAGTTGATGTCGTAGAGCACGTTGACACCACAGTCTACCTATCATCGCCATCTTTCTCAGATCTTCTCTACCTCGGCAAAATGATAGATTATTCATGTTTACCATGTGTAAATTGTTTATAGCTTCATGACTGTGTGTAAATTGTTTATAGTTTCATGACTGTGTGTAAATTGTTTATAGTTTCATGACTGTGTGTAAATTGTTTATAGTTTCATGACTGTGTGCAAATTGTTTATAGTTTCATGACTGTGTGTAAATTGTTTATAGCTTCATGACTGTGTGTAAATTGTTTATAGTTTCATGACTGTGTGTAAATTGTTTATAGTTTCATGACTGTGTGTAAATTGTTTATAGTTTCATGACTGTGTGCAAATTGTTTATAGTTTCATGACTGTGTGGAAATTTGTTTATAGTTTCATGACTGTGTGCAAATTGTTTATAGTTTCATGACTGTGTGGAAATTTGTTTATAGTTCATGACTGTGTGTAAATTGTTTATAGTTTCATTGCTGTGTGCAAATGGTTTATAGTTTCATGACTGTGTGTAAATTGTTTATAGTTTCATGACTGTGTGTAAATTGTTTATAGTTTCATGACTGTGTGTAAATTGTTTATAGTTTCATGACTGTGTGTAAATTGTTTATAGTTTCATGACTGTGTGCAAATTGTTTATAGTTTCATGACTGTGTGGAAATTTGTTTATAGTTTCATGACTGTGTGTTAAATTGTTTATAGTTTCATTGCTGTGTGCAAATTGTTTATAGTTTCATGACTGTGTGTAAATTATTTATAGTTTCATGACTGTGTGTAAATTGTTTATAGTTTCATGACTGTGTGTAAATTGTTTATAGTTTTATGACTGTGTGTAAATTGTTTATAGTTTTATTACTGTGTGTAAATTGTTTATAGTTTCATGGACTGTGTGTAAATTGTTTATAGTTTCATCATGACTCAGTGTAAATTGTTTATAGTTTCATGACTGTGTGTAAATTGTTCATAGTTTCATTGTGGTGTATAAACTGTACATAGTTTCAATGTAGTGTGTAAATTGTTCATAGTTTTATTATAGTGCGTAAATTGTACAATAGTTTCAATGTAGTGTGTAAATTGTTCATAGTTTATTGTAGTGTGTAAATTGTACATAGTTTCATTGTAGTGTGTAAATTGTTCATAGTCTTATTTAAGTGTGTAAATTGTTGATAGTTTCATGTAGTGTGTAAAATGTACATAGTTTCATTGTAGTGTGTAAATTGTTCATAGTTTTTTGTAGTGTGTAAATTGTACATAGTTTCATTGTAGTGTGTAAATTGTCATAGTTTTATTTAAGTGTGTAAATTGTTGATAGTTTCATTGTAGTGTGTAAATTGTACATCGCTTATGACGGTGTATAAATTGTGCATCAATTATGAGTGTGTAAAGCGTGAATAGTGTCATTACTGGATGTAAATTGTACATATGTTCGTGACTGTGTGTAAATTGGACTTAATTTCATGACCGTTGTAAATTATACAATGTGTTAACAGTTCATAGCTTCACCACCGTGGTTACATTGTACATTGTGTAAACTGTTCATAGCTTTACCACCGCGTGTACATTGTACATTGTGTAAACTGTACATAGCTTCATGACGTGTGTAAATTGTGCACAGCTTCATGACCGTGTGTACATTGTACATTGTGTAAATTGTGCATAGCTTCATGACCGTGTGTACATTGTACATTGTGTAAACTGTACATAGCTTCATGACCGTGTGTACATAGTACATTCTGTAAATTATTCATAGCTTCACCACAGCGTGTACATTGTACATTGAGTAAATGTTGTGCATAGCTTCATGACCGTGTGTACATTGTACATTGTGTAAACTGTTCATAGCTTCGCCACCGCGTGTACATTGTACATTGTGAAAACTGTTCATAGCTTCACCACCGCGTGTACACTGTACATTGTGTAAACTGTTCATAGCTTCATGACCGTGTGCACACTGTACATTGTGTAAACTGTTCATAGCTTCATGACCGTGTGCACACTGTACATTGTGTAAACTGTTCATAGCTTCATGACCGTGTGTACATTGTCATAGCTTCATGACCGTATGTACACTGTACATTGTACAACATTTCATTGGTGTGTATAAATCATATAATGCTTGCGGATCGTGTTTACCCAATTAGAACTGTCAACTGTATAGTACAACAATTAACTGTATAGTACAACAATTAACTGTATAGTACAACAATTAACTGTATAGTACAACAATTAACTGTATAGTACAACAATCAACTGTATAGTACAACAATCAACTGTATAGTACAACAATCAACTGTATAGTACAACAATCAACTGTATAGTACAACAATCAACTGTATTGTACAACAATCTACTTTATAGCATAACAACCTACCGTATAGCATAACAACCTACTGTAAAGCATAACAACATGCTATATAGCACAACAACCTACTATATAGCATAACAACATAACGTATAGCATAGCAACCTACTGTATAGCATAACAACCTACTGCATAGCACAACAACCTACCGTATAGCATAACCACTTACCGTATAGCATAACAACCTATTATATAGCATAACAACCTACTATATAGCACAACAACCTCTACTATATAGCATTACAACCTACTGTATAGCATAACAACCTAATATATAGCACAACAACCTACTGTATGGTACCACAACTTACCGTATAGCATAACAACCTACTGTATAGCACAACAACGAACTATATAGCATAACAACATACCGTATAGCATAATAACCTACTATATAGCATAACAACCTACCGTATAGCATAACAACCTACCGTAAAGGTAAAGTACGAGACTTGAACCGGCGTCTTAGCACGCGAGTTTACACCCATATGTGCTCGGCCGCCTATCCAGAAATGTTCGGAGATTTCTGTATAGTGTAGCCTCAAGCATCGAAACTCAGATGCGAAGCGACATTCCTCACCTTCCCAGGATAATACCCTGGTACCCATTTCTGCCAACGGCTGGGTCGACCGTGGGGATAATTTTTTTTTAATTTCCAACCACGAGTACAATTCACACTGCTCCCAGCGGGAATTGAACACGGGTTGTCTGAACGTCGGTAGTCTAGTCGGGTGGTTTTCCCAACTAGGCTACCGAGGCCCCCAACCTACTGTATAGCATAACAACCTACCGTATAGCATAACAACCTACTGTATAGCATAACAACCTACCGTATAGCATAACAACCTACCGTATAGTATAACAACCTACCATATAGCATAACAACCTACCGTATAGCATAACAACCTACCGTATAGCACAACAACCTACTGTATAGTATAACAACCTACTATATAGCACAACAACCTACTATATAGCACAACAACCTACTATATAGCACAACAACCTACTATATAGAATAACAACCTACTGTATAGCACAATAACCTACTATATAGCATAACAACCTACTGTATATCACAACAACCTACTTATGGCAAACAACCTACCGTATAGCGCAACAACCTACTGTATACCACAACAACCTACTATATAGCACAACAACCTACTGTATGGCACAACAAACCTACTATATAGCATACCAATCTACCGTATAGCACAACAACCTACCGCATAGTACAACAATCTACTGTATAGCACAACAATCTACTGTATAGCACAACAACATACCGTATAGCACAACAATCTACTATATAGCACAACAATCTACTGTGTGGTACAACCGCAAGAAATTTCCACAGCATGCAGCTAGAGTAATGTCACAAGAAACAGCAACAGCCGTGAGAGACTAGCAACTTGGGAAGTCAGTGAACATACAGAGAGATGTGAGAGAAGCATGGAAGCTGCATGCAGTTGTCCTTGCGATGGACGCTGGAGATGAGCTCCGCTGATTTGTTGCATGAGTTGTGACGTAGCTAGTGGGACAATGTCACTTGAGATTGATATCGTGGATCATAGCAGATCAACACCGTGAGGTGGGGGGGGGGGGCGCTTGAAGGAGGAGTGACGAAATACATAACGATATGTGGTTGGAAGGGGACAGTCCAGGGATACTGTTATGTCATTATGAGCACTTTTATGTTGTTATATGTTACTGTAATCAATCTTGTGTTGTTATATGTTACTGTAATCAATCTTGTGTTGTTATATGTTACTGTAATCAATCTTATGTTGTTATATGTTACTGTAATCAATCTTATGTTGTTATATGTGCTGTAATCAATCTGATGTTATATGACTCTGTAATCAATCTTATGTTGTTATATGTTGCTGTAATCAATCTTATGCTGTTATATGTTTCTGTAATCAATCTTATGATGTTATGTGTTACTGTAATCAATCTTATGTTGTTATATGTTGCTGTAATCAATCTTATGTTGTTATGTTACTGTAATCAATCTTATGTTGTTATATGTTGCTGTAATCAATTTTATGTTGTTATATGTTACTGTAATCAATCTTATGTTGTTATATGTTGCTGTAATCAATCTTATGTTGTTATATGTTACTGTAATCAATCTTATGTTGTTATATGTGCTGTAATCAATCTTATGTTGTTTATGTGAATGTAATCAATCTTATGTTGTTATATGTTGCTGTAATCAATCTTATGTTGTTATATGTTGCTGTAATCAATCTTATGTTGTTATATGTTACTGTAATCAATCTTATGTTGTTATATGTTGCTGTAATCAATCTTATGCTGTTATATGTTACTGTAATCAATCTTATGTTGTTATATGACGCTGTAATCAATCTTATGTTGTTATATGACGCAGTAATCAATCTTATGTTGTTATATGTTACTGTAATCAATCTTATGTTGTTATATGTTACTGTAATCAATCTGATGTTATATGACTCTGTAATCAATCTTACGTTGTTATAAGTTTCAGTAATCAATCTTATGTTGTTATATGTTACTGTAATCAATCTTATGTTTGTTATATGTTGCTGTAATCAATCTTATGTTGTTATATGTTACTGTAATCAAACTTATGTTGTTATATGTCACATTCTCCACTTGAATGTATCTCTGATACAGCTTGGCCAGAAAGGATATTATCCGCCAAGGGGCACTATTGGGAAGTGAAGTAGCAGGGATTAGCACTCCTGTTCCCTTACCTTGACGCATTCAGTCAGCTGTGATTCACTGATTGCTCTCAGTCAGTTGCGGCGGGGGGGGGGGGGGGAGGGAAAGTGGGTTCCCCTTCCTTTTCTCTTAATATATTTGTAGCCCTCTCCATGGACAAGATAAGATAATGGGATAAGAAGACAGGTAGATAATGTCAATGAGGAGATGATGTCATTGAAGAGATGATGTCATTGAGGAGATGATGTCAATGAGGATATGATGTCAATGTGGAGATGATGTCAATGTGGAGATGATGTCAATGAGGAGATGATGTCACTGAGGAGATGATGTCATAGAGCAGATGATGTCATTGAGGAGATGATGTCATTGAGTAGATGATGTCAATGAGGAGATGATGTCAATGTGGAGATGATGTCAATGAGGAGATGATGTCATTGAGGAGATGATGTCAATCAGGAGATGATGTCATTGAGGAGATGATGCCAATGAGGAGATGATGTCAATGCAGAGATGATGTCAATGAGGAGATGATGTTAATGTGGAGATGATGTCAATGAGGAGAGGATGTTAATGAGGAGATGATGCCAATGAGGAGATGATGTCAATGTGGAGATGATGCCAATGAGGAGATGATGCCAATGAGGAGATGATGTCAATGCGGAGATGATGTCAATGAGGAGATGATGTCAATGAGGAGATGATGTTAATGTGGAGATGATGTCAATGAGGAGATGATGTCAATGCGGAGATGATGTCAATGCGGAGATGATGTCAATGAGGAGATGATGTCAATGTGGAGATGATGTCAATGAGGAGATGATGTCAATGCGGAGATGATGTCAATGCGGAGATGATGTCAATGAGGAGATGATGTCAATGCGGAGATGATGTCAATGAGGAGATGATGTCAGTGAGGAGATAATGTTAATGCGGAGATGATGTCAATGAGGAGATGATGTCATTGATGAGATGATGCTAATGTGGAGATGATGTCAATGAAGAGATGATGTTAATGTGGAGATGATGTCAATTAGGAGATGATGTCAAAAAGGGAGATGATGTCAATGAGGAGATGATGTCATTGAGGAGATGATGTCAATGAGGAGATGATGTCATTGATGAGATGATGCTAATGTGGAGATGATGTCAATGAGGAGATGATGTTAATGTGGAGATGATGTCAATAAGGAGATAATGTCAATGTGGAGATGATGTTAATGTGGAGATGATGTCAATGAGGAGATGATGTTAATGAGGAGATGATGTTAATGTGGAGATGATGTCAATGAGGAGATGATGTCAGTGAGGAGATGATGTTAATATGGAGATGATGTCAATGCGGAGATGATGTCAATGAGGAGATGATGTCAATGTGGAGATGATGTCAATGAGGAGATGATGTCAATGAGGAGATGATATAAATGTGGAGATGATGTTAATGAGGAGAGGATGCTAATTTGGAGATGATGCTAATGTGGAGATGATGTCAATGAGAAGATGATGTCAATGAGGAGATGATGTTAATGTGGAGATGATGTCAATGAGGAGATGATGTCAATGAGGAGATGATGTCAATGTGGAGATGATGTTAATGTGGAGATGGTGTCAATGAGGAGATGATGTCAATGAGGAGGTGATGTCAATGAGAAGATGATGTCAATGAGAAGATGATGTTAATGAGGAGATTATGTTAATGAGGAGAGGATGCTAATGTGGAGATGATGTCAATGAGAAGATGATGTCAATGAGGAGGTGATGTCAATGAGAAGATGCTGTCAATGAGGAGATGATGTCAATGAGAAGATGATGTCAATGAGAAGATGATGTTAATGTGGAGATGATATCAATGAGGAGGTGATGTCAGTGAGGAGGTGATGTCAATGAGGAGATGATGTCAATGAGGAGATGATGACATGAAGATGATGGCAATGAGGAGATGATGTCAATGAGGATATGATGACATGAAGCTGATGGCAATGAGGAGATGATGTCAATGAGGAGATAATGACATTGAGATGATGGCAAGGAGATGATGACATGGAGATGATGATAACGAGGAGATAATGAAAATGATGAGATTACAAAGATGGGATGACAATGAGGAGAACACAGTAAAGGGATTACAATGACGAGAAGACAATGGAGTTATGAAAAGGAGGAGATAATAATGAAAAGAAAACAATGAAGAGATGACAATAGTAAATAACAATAGGGAAATGACAATGGGGAGATGACATTGAGGAGATGACATTGAGGAGATGACATTGAGGAGATGACAATGGGGAAATGACATTGAGGAGATTAAATTGAGAAATGACAATGGGGAGAAGACAATGAGGAGATGACAAGGGGGAGATGACATTGAGGAGATGACAATGGGGAGTTGATAATGGGGAGATGACATTGAGGAGATGACAGTGGGAAGATAATAATGAGGAGATGAAATCGGGAAATGACAATTAGGAGATGGCAATGGGGAGATGACAGTGATGAGATAATAACAGGGAGATGATAATGGGGAGATGACATGAGGAGATGGGCAGATGATGGGGAGATGACATGAGGAGATGATAATGAGGAGATGACGGGAAATGACATAATGGGGAGATGACATTGAGGAGCAATGAGGAGATGACAATGAGGAGATGACAGATGACAATGGGGAGATGGAGGAGATGACAATGAGGAGATTGATTACAATGAGATGACATTGAGGATGATGACATTGACAGATGATAGATGTGAGGAGATGACATTGAGGAGATGATAATGAGGAGATGACAATGAAGAGATGGAAATGGGGAGAGATGACAATGGGAGGAGATGACAATGGGGAGATGTGACATGACAAGGAGATGACATTGAGGAGATGAATGAGGAGATGACATTGAGGAGATGACATGACAGGATGATGACAATGAGGAGATGACACATGAGGAGATGACATGAGATGATATGACAGGGATGACAGATAATGGAGATGAGATGACATGGAGGAGATGACAGATGATAATGGGGAGATGACATTGAGGAGATGATAATGAGGAGATGACAATGAAGAGATGGAAATGGGGAAATGACAATGAGAAGATTATAATGGGGAGATGACATTGAGGAGACAATGAGGAGATGACAATGAGGAGATGACAATGGGGAGATGACAATGGGGAGATGACATGACAATGAGGAGATGACATTACAATGGGGAGATAATAATGGGGATATGACATTGAGGAGAGATGATGGCAATGGGGAGATGACAGTGAGGAGACGACAATGAGGAGATGGCAATGGGGAGATGACAGTGAGGAGATGACAGATGACATGATAATGAGGAGATGACAATGATGGGGAAATGACAATGAGAAGATTATAATGGGGAGATGACATGAGGAGATGACAATGAGGAGATGATAATGAGGAGATGACATTGAGGAGATGACAACGGGGAGATAATAATGGGGAGATTACATTGAAGAGATGACAATGAGGAGATGACAGTGAGGAGATCACAATGGGGAGATAATAATGGGGATATGACATTGAGGAGATGACAATGAGGAGATTACATTGAGGAGATGGTAATGGAGAAATGACATTGAGGAGATGACAATGGGGAGATGATAATGAGGAGATGACATTGAGGAGATGACAATGGGGAGATGCCATTGAGGAGATGACAATGAGGAGATGACAATGGGGAGATGACATTGAGGAGATGACTATGGGGAGATGACAATGAGGAGATGACAATGAGGAGACGACATATAGGAGATGACAATGGGGAGATAATAATGAGGAGATGACAATGAGGAGACGACATCGAGGAGCTCAGATAGTCTGACAAGATAGCGGCTATTGATCCAGAGTTAAGGAGAGCCCAGGCAGGTACTAATGTTGTGTTGATGACCTCTGCTCCAGCTGGGGTTGACGGCTGATGATGTTGATACGAGCAACAGTGAGATACTGAGTGTGTCTTTGATTGCGGTTGTGTGCTTGTAGTCAGCCCGTTGTGGTCAACTCGTTGTGGTCTAGCCGCTGTGTTCAACCCGTTATGTTCTAGCCATTGTGGTCTAGCCGTTGTGGCCAACCCGTTATGGTCTAGCCGTTGTGGTCAACCCGTTATGGTCTAGCCGTTGTGGTCTAGCCGTTGTGGTCAACCCGTTATGGTCTAGCCGTTGTGGTCTAGCCGTTGTGGTCAACCCGTTATGTTCTAGCCGTTGTGGTCAACCCGTTATGGTCTAGCCGTTGTGGTCTAGCCGTTGTGGTCAACCCGTTATGTTCTAGCCGTTGTGGTCTAGCCGTTGTGGCCAACCCGTTATGGTCTAGCCGTTGTGGTCAACCCGTTATGGTCTAGCCGTTGTGGTCAACCCGTTGTGGTCAAGCCGTTGTGGTCAGACCGCTGTGCTGAAAACGTTGTGATCAACCCGTTGTGATCTAGCCGTTGTGGTCTAGCCGTTGTGGTCTAACCGTTGTGGTCAATCCGTTGTGATCAAGCCGTTGTGATCAAGCCCTAGTGATCAGGCAGTTGTGATCAGGCCGTTGTGGTCAACCCGTTGTGATCAGGCCGTTGTGATCAACCCGTTGTGATCAGGCCGTTGTGGTCAACCCGTTGTGATCAAGCCGTTGTGGTCAATCCGTTGTGATCAGGCAGTTGTGATCAGGCCGTTGTGATCAGGCCATTGTGGTCAACCCGTTGTGATCAAGCCGTTGTGGTCAATCCGTTGTGATCAATCGGTTGTGGTCAACCCGTTGTGATCAGGCCGTTGTGGTCAACCCGTTGTGATCAGGCCGTTGTGGTCAACCCGTTGTGGTCAAGCCGTTGTGGTCAAGCTGTTGTGGTCAATCCGTTGTGGTCAATCCGTTGTGATCAATCGGTTGTGGTCAACCCGTTGTGATCAGGCCGTTGTGGTCAACCCGTTGTGATCAGGCCGTTGTGATCAAACCGTTGTGGTCAAGCCGTTGTGGTCAATCCGTTGTGATCAGGCAGTTGTGATCAGGCCGTTGTGGTCAATCCGTTGTGATCAATCGGTTGTGGTCAACCCGTTGTGTTCAGGCAGTTGTGATCAGGCCGTTGTGGTCAATCCGTTGTGATCAATCGGTTGTGGTCAATCCGTTGTGATCAGGCCGTTGTGATCAGGCCGTTGTGGTCAATCCGTTGTGATCAGGCAGTTGTGATCAGGCCGTTGTGGTCAATCCGTTGTGATCAGGCAGTTGTGATCAGGCCGTTGTGGTCAATCCGTTGTGGTCAATCGGTTGTGGTCAATCCGTTGTGGTCAATCCGTTGTGATCAATCGGTTGTGGTCAATCCGTTGTGGTCAATCCGTTGTGATCAATCGGTTGTAGTCAATCCGTTGTGATCAATCGGTTGTGATCAATCCGTTGTGATCAATCGGATGTGGTCAATCCGTTGTGATCAATCCGTTGTGATCAATCCGTTGTGATCAATCGGTTGTGATCAATCGGTTGTGGTCAATCCGTTGTGATCAATCGGTTGTGGTCAATCCGTTGTGATCAATCCGTTGTGATCAATCCGTTGTGATCAATCCGTTGTGATCAATCGGTTGTGGTCAATCCGTTGTGATCAATCCGTTGTGATCAATCGGTTGTGGTCAATCCGTTGTGATCAATCGGTTGTGGTCAATCCGTTGTGGTCAAACCCGTTGTGATCAATCGGTTGTGGTCAATCCGTTGTCATCAGGCCGTTGTGGTCAACCCGTTGTGATCAATCGGTTGTGGTCAATCCGTTGTGATCAGGCCGTTGTGGTCAATCCGTTGTGATCAATCGGTTGTGGTCAATCCGTTGTGATCAGGCCGTTGTGGTCAATCCGTTGTGATCAATCGGTTGTGGTCAACCCGTTGTGTTCAGGCCGTTGTGGTCAACAATGGTGATCAAGCCGTTGTGGTCAAGCTGTTGTGGTCGATCCGGTGTGATCAATCCGTTGTGGTCAATCTGTTGTGATCAGGCCACTGTGGTCAATCCGTTGTGATCAAGCCGTTGTGATCAGGCCGTTGTGGCCAACCCGTTGTGGTCAAGCCGTTGTGGTCTACCCGTCGTGGTCAACCCGTCTTGGTCAACTCGTCGCGGTAAAGCCGTTGTGGTCAACCCTTTGTGGTCAAGCCGTTGTGTTCTAGCCGTTGTGGTCAGTCCGTTGTGATCAATCGGTTGTGGTCAACCCGTTGTGTTCAGGCCGTTGTGGTCAACAATGGTGATCAAGCCGTTGTGGTCAAGCTGTTGTGGTCAATCCGGTGTGATCAATCCGTTGTGGTCAATCTGTTGTGATCAGGCCACTGTGGTCAATCCGTTGTGATCAAGCCGTTGTGATCAGGCCGTTGTGGTCAACCCGTTGTGGTCAAGCCGTTGTGGTCTACCCGTCGTGGTCAAACCGTCTTGGTCAACTCGTCGCGGTCAAGCCGTTGTGGTCAACCCTTTGTGGTCAAGCCGTTGTGTTCTAGCCGTTGTGGTCAACCCCTTGTAATCTAGCCGTTGTGGTCAAGAAGATGAGATCTAGCCGTTTTGGTCAAGCCGTTGTGGTCAATCCGTTGTGGTCAACCGTTGTGGTCAAACCCTTGTGATCTAGCCGTTGTGGTCAAGCCGATGTGATATAGCCGTTATGGTCAAGCCATTGTGGTCAATCCGTTGTGATCAGGCCGTTGTGGTCCATCCGTTGTGATTAATCCGTTGTGGTCAAGCCGTTGTGGTTAACCCGTTGTTGTCAAGCCGTTGTGGTCAACCCGTTGTGGTCAACCCGTTGTGGTCAACCCATTGTGGTCAACCCATTGTTGTTAGCCCGTTGTGGTCAACCCGTTGTGGTCAACCCGTTGTGATCAACCCGTTGTGGTCTAGCCGTTGTGGTCAACCCGTTGTGGTCAACCCTTTGGACCAAATTCAAAGAAAGGTGTTTGTTTTCTCGCCGACCACGAAAAAGATGGATTGATGGATTATTAGATACATTAGGAAACATAACAGCAGGAGAGGCCAACAAAAGAGCAAAAGATGGATTGATAGAATATTAGAGACACTAGGAAACATAACAGCAGGAGGGCCAACAGAAGAGCAAACGATGGATTGATAGAATATTAGAAAGACTAGGAAACATAACAGCAGGAGAGGCCAACAGAAGAACAAAAGATGGATTGATGAAATATTAGAAACACTAGGAAACATAACAGCAGGAGAGGCCAACAGAAGAGCAAAAGATGGATTGATTGAATATTAGAAACACTAGGAAACATAACAGCAGGAGAGGCCAACGAAAGAGCAAAAGATGGATTGATGGAATATTAGAAACACTAGGAAACATAACAGCAGGAGAGGCCAACAAAAGAGCAAACGATGGATTGATGGAATATTAGAAACACTAGGAAACATAACAGCAGGAGAGGACAACAGAAGAGCAAAAGATGGATTGATAGAATATTAGAAACACTAGGAAACATAACAGCAGGAGAGGCCAACAAAAGAGCAAAAGATGGATTGATGGAATATTAGAAACACTAGGAAACATAACAGCAGGAGAGGCCAACAGAAGAACAAAAGATGGATTGATTGAATATTAGAAACACTAGGAAACATAACAGCAGGAGAGGTCAACAGAAGAGCAAAATACCGGAAACTATATCTCCCCTCGACAATGAAAGGTATATGAGGAATGCAAGAAGTACTCCCAATTTTCAAGCAGCTAAAGATCGTGACGAGTTACTTGTTCCTGGCTCCCTGAGACATTCGCACTGACGTCACTTTTATATTCATTAGTGTTGTTTTCAGCAAGATTTAATATTGTCCATTATTGACGGTCACAAACAATATTGGTTCGATACAAAAACAAATAAAATAGGCTTTCATTTTTGAGATGCCCGAGGCGAACTTCCCGTCTCTGATCACGTGACCAGATATTGGAGATACACACAGCTACAGCTGCAACAATCATGGCTGAATCAATCAGCCGGTCCGACAGAGACACAAGAGGGCAGGTATAGATGGGACGCAATAACAGGCAGCTAAGATTGTGTTGATAACCGTTGAGTATCGCTCACACCGTGGGAGATTGGAGCACACGTGACTGAGGTCCAGTTCTCTACTGGGGCACAACAAATGTTGGGAGCTGTTCCGGCCGTCATAAACGAGACTTGACGAGGGCCACGACAACATGTGTTGTTTATCTCAACCATCGGGACATCTTATGAGATTGTGTGCATTCCTTGTGGATAACAAAGTCGTGCATGCTGCGCAGCCACACTCTCGTCTCTACATCGCATAATTCACTGCATTGTTTTTATTTTTATTGAGTTATTTGCGGGTCATCATCATTGCACTCCGAACGTGTCCCATAGGTGCTCAGATCCCCTCCTCAGCAAGTCCCGCAGTGTCCAGCGACTGACGACTCCAGTTCTATGTTGGTTGATAAGTCTTCTTACACGGCCACCAAGTTTCTCATTTCTGGCCGTGCCCATCTTAACTCCCATCTCTTTCATCAGAAGGAGTGACATGGGCTCATAGTTATCAAAGTCCTGTGTCCATCCCACATCTCGCAGAGCATTGATGATGTCCGCCAGATCCATTGGTTGACCGTCCTCAACAATAGCGCAGCTAGTCAACCTGTCCGCTCTTTCATTTCCCCGTCCTCCCGCGTGTCTTGTGACGTAGACAAGGGTGACCTTACGTATTTCTGACTTCAACACTGACTCTTCTTTTTTTCCTAAAATACGACAAATGTCGACAAGCTTTTTAACAAAATTATCAACAACAGACTGACTATGTAAGTCACTTCCCTAACAGACTGACTATGTAGGTCACTTCCCTAACAGACTGACTATGTAAGTCACTTCCCTAACAGACTGACTATGTATGTCACTTCCCTAACAGACTGACTATGTAAGTCATTTCCCTAACAGACTAAATATGTATGTCACTTCCCTAACAGACTGATTATGTATGTCACTTCCCTAACAGACTGACTATGTATGTCACTACCCTAACAGACTGACTATGTATGTCACTTCCCTAACAGACAGACTTTGTATGTCACTTCCCTAACAGACTGACCTGACTATGTATGTCACTTCCCTAACAGACTGACCTGACTATGTATGTCACTTCCCTAACAGACTGACCTGACTATGTATGTAACTTCCCTAACAGACTGACTATATATGTCACTTCCCTAACAGACTGACCTGACTATGTATGTCACTTACCTAACAGACTGACTATGTATGTCACTTCCCTGACAGACTGACTATGTATGTCACTTCCCTAACAGACTGACTATGTATGTCACTACCCTAACAGACTGACTATGTATGTCACTTCCCTAACAGACTGACCTGACTATGTATGTCACTTCCCTAACAGACTGACCTGACTATGTATGTCACTTCCCTAACAGACTGACTATATATGTCACTTCCCTAACAGACTGACCTGACTATGTATGTCACTTCCCTAACAGACTGACCTGACTATGTATGTCACTTCCCTAACAGACTGACCTGATTATGTATGTCACTTCCCTAACAGACTGACTATATATGTCACTTCCCTTACAGACTGACTATGTATGTCACTACCCTAACAGACTGACTATGTATGTCACTTCCCTAACAGACTGACTATGTTTGTCACTTCCCTAACAGACTGACTATGAATGTCACTACCCTAACAGACTGACTATATATGTCACTACCCTAACAGACTGACTATGTATGTCACTTCCCTAACAGACTGACTATGTTTGTCACTACCCTAACCCTAAGTGTTAGGAGATACTGACATAGAGGGATAGAGCCTAGAAATAGTTCAAGAATAGAGCTACCAAGGGATCATCATCATCATCATCATGTACCCTGCCGGTTGGCGTAGACGATCATGTCCCTCCACAATCTTCTATCTACAGTGCATCGTATCAGTTCTGTTCTTGAATGTTTTCCATGCCATGGCACCAAGCTATCCAGTATTTTCTCTCTTTATCATCCGCGATCTCTCTTCCTTTTATTTTGCCAGTTGTAACCAAGTATTCCAATTTTCCTCTTCTCATGATGTGCCCGAAAAATGTTGATTGCTTCTTTCTGATGTTTTTTAAGAGCTCCCTTTTTGTGTTGGCCTCTTTGAGAACTTTCTCATTGGTCTTTTATCTGTCCAGGGAACTTTCAACATTCTTCTGAGAAATCCCATCTCTGTGGCCTCTAATCGTCTTTTCATTTGTTTGTCTACTGTCCATGATTCGCTTCCATAGGTCAGAATTGGTTCTATATAGCACCGATGAACTCTCTTTCTCATTTTTATTGACATAGATTTGTTGCATAAGATATTTTTCATTTTCTGAAATGCTATTTTGGCCTGAGCTATTCTACTTTTTATTTCTGTGGTGCATCTCCCATCTGATGTTATTATTGTGCCCAAGTATTTGAAGGGATAGAACCTAGGGATAGTTCAAGAATAGAGCTTCCAATGGATAGAACCTAGAAATAGTTCAAGAATAGAGCTACCATGGGATAGAATCTAGAAATAGTTCAAGAATAGAGCTTCCAATGGATAAAACCTAGAAATAGTTCAAGAATAGAGCTACCAAGGGATAGAACCTAGAAATAGTTCAAGAATTGAGATACCAAGAGATAGAACCTAGAAATAGTCCAAGAATAAAGATACAAATAGATAGAACCTAGAAATAGTTCAATGATAGAGTTACCAAGGAATAGAACCTAGAAATAGTTCAAGAATAGGGTTGCCAAGGAATAGAACCTAGAAATAGTTCAAGAATAGAGTTATCAAGGATAGTACCTAAAAATAGTTCAAGAATAGAGTTACCAAGGGATCATCATCATCATCGTGTGCCTTCTCCGCAACGAAGGTTGGCTACCATGGATCGCCATTCTACTACTCTGTTTCTTGCTTTGATGGTGCAGGCTGTCATAGATTGACTTGTCCATCTTTTGATGTTACTCGTCCATGTTAGTCTTGGTCTGCCTCTGCCTCTTTTACCTTGTATTTTTCCTTCCAATATTACTTTTAGTAGGCTTTTGTGTCTTTTAACATGCCCCAAAATTTCATTTGTCTTGTCTTAATTGTATTTAGTAGTTCTCTTTTTATTTTCACTTGCTTTAAAACTTTATCGTTTGTTATCTTTTGTTTCCATCCAATTCTACCTATTCTTCTATAAATCCACATTTCCTAGGCTTCAATTTTCTGTTGTGTTTTCTGGTCTAATGTCCATGTTTCTGCACCATACAGGAATATTGAGAAGATGTAACATTTTGCCATTCTTAGTTTCAGCCCTGCTGATATTTGTTTTGTTGTTAGTATATTTTTCATGGCATTAAAATTACTTTTTGCCATACCTATTCTTTTGTTTATTTCAGTTTTGCATTTTCCATCATTGGTTATAGTATGTCCCAGGTAGTTGTAGCTCTGGACTGTCTCCAGATGTATTCCCTCAACTGTGATATTTAATGTAGGTCTTGAGAATTTTCTTTGTTTATGATCATAGTTTTAGTCTTTTTGATATTCATTTCTAGTCCATATTTTTTGCTTGTTACGTTTATCACATTAAGCAATTGTTGTAGGTCTTTAGGATTTTCTGCTAGTAGAACAGTATCATCAGCATATCTCAGGTTGTTGATTATCTTTCCATTAATGTTTAGACCTGGTATCTCCGAGATGTTAAAGATTTGCTCAGTGTATAGATTGAACAAGCTTGGTGATAGGATGCATCCTTGTCTTACTCCTCTTTTTATATCCATGGGTGTAGAGTTCTCCTTGTTATATCTTATTATTGCTGTTTGCTCCCAGTACAAATTACATATTAGTCGTATGTCTGCGTCGTCTAGATTTACATCCTTTAGGCAGTCTATAAGTTGGTTATGGTGTATTCTATCGAAAGCTTTGGTGTAGTCTATAAAGCAGGCATATATTGGTTTGTTTACTTCTATGTACTTTTCAATCAATGTCCTCATGCTGAATATTGCTTCTTTTGTCCCACTGTTTTTCCTGAATCCAAATTGTTGCTCGTCTAATTCAGTATTAATTTTATTCTGAATCCTTCATTGTATAACTTTTAGTACAATTTTTGTTACCTGGCTCATTAGGCTTATTGTTCTGAAATCACTGCATTCAACTGCACCATTCTTTTTAGGCAATGCAATGAAAGTTGATGTTTTTAGATCGTTTGGTATGTATCCTGTATGGTATATGTCATTGCATATGTCTGTGATCACTTCCATGCCAAACTCTTCTAGAGCCTGTATCATCTCTATCTGTATATTGTCAGGTCCTGCTGCCTTTCCCTTTTTCATTGTTTTTATAGCTTTTCCTACTTCAGATTTCAGGATTTTATAGTTGTATGTACATTTTATGTCTGGCTTTTTGTCCCTTTCGTCATGAAATAATTCTGTTATATATTCTTGCCATCTATCTATTATATCTTTGTTGTCTGTTAGCATTCTTCCCTCTTTGTTTGCAATACAACCGTTTCCTGCAGCTTTTTTGTCTTTATTCGTCATTCTCTTTATTTCTGTGTGCATCTCTCTTAAGTTTTGTTTACTTTCCATAGTTTCAACTTCTAGACATCTTTGATTGAGCCAGTCTTCTTTTGCCTTTTTGCACATTCTCCGTATTTCATTGTCTATATCCTTGTATCTGGCAGTGTTTTTCGCTTGTCTTCTTTCTTCCCTTTTTTCTAAGATTTTGTCAGCTATCCATTTTTGTTTTTTGTTACTTTCCTTTTGGGCAAGGTGATGCAGGATTCTTGCATGCTGTTTTTTATGCATTGCCATTTTGTTGTGACTTTTTCCTCAGGATTTTCTCTTCTGTACTGCTCAATCCCCTCTTCTAGTAGCTTCTGATATGTGTTCTTTACTTGTACAGTATAAGTTTCTTGTACATCTTTCTGGTTTAACGCTGTTATATCTATTGGTGTTGTTGAATTAGTTTTTTGTTTGTTTCTCTTTAATTTGATTTTCATTTTTATCACTTTTATCATTCACCAAGGGATAGAACCTAGAAATAGTTGAAGAATATATCTTCCAAAGGATAGAACCTAGAAATAGTTCAAGAATAGAGTAATCAAGTGATAGAACCTAGAAATAGTTCAAGAATAGAGTTATCAAGTGATAGAACCTAGAAATAGTTCAAGAATAGAGTTACCAAGGGATCATCATCATCATCATCGTATGCCTTCTCCGCAACGAAGGTTGGCTACCATGGATCGCCATTCTACTCTGTTTCTTGCTTTGATGGCACAGGCTGTCATTGATTGACTTGTCCATCTTTTGATGTTACTCGTCCATGTTAGTCTTGGTCTGCCTCTGCCTCTGCCTCTTTTACCTTGTATTTTTCCTTCCAATATTACTTTTAGTAGGCTGTTGTGTCTTTTAACATGCCCCCAAAATTTCATTTGTCTTGTTTTAATTGTATTTAGTAGTTCTCTTTTTATTTTCAGAGCTTGTTTTAGTTTCGACCAAGGAAAACACGAGGGGCAGTATTGAAACGAGTGCGGTGACAAGTATGGCCTGACTTGACGAAGGGCGTACTTCACTGAGGGTGAATTTGTCTGATGGAAGCACGACAGCGCCCTCTTTAGATTGACAAGACTGGTTCAACATAACTTTTAAGAACTCTTTTTCTTGTTTCTATTGTCAAAAATGAATTGCGTAGTATCTTCCTCATTTTTTGGGAAATATTTTTGTTGCTGTTGCTACAATTATTTCCGTTCTTTCTTTATGCTGAGCCCTCTAATTGTGCTTTCCTTCATTATAATGTCTAACATTTCCTGTATCTCATTTTCACTCCTAGCGATTAAGACTGATCCATCATCATACCTTAGATTATTTATATTATGACCTCCAATTGTTATTCCAGACATGCCTTTATGGATCTTAAAGTACAATCACGATAAATGTTAAAGAAATCTGGTGACAGCACACGATCTTGTCGAGCAATGTTTGATTTGTTGAAACATTTCCAAATGATTGTTAGATTTGAAACACGCCGACATGATAACAAACATGGAGATTGATAACACTGACATGAAGAGCCACACAAGTGGCTCGACAAGAACAACACAACTACAAACTGACCGTCAACAATAGAAATCGTCAACATGCAGCTTCTTGTCATCCCAGTGAGAGCATGTCTCTGTGGGAACCGTGGTAGCTGAGCGGAAGTCCTCTTCTGACGATCGGTGGTGTGTGTGTGTGTGGGGGGGGGGGGGGGGGGGGCTAGAGGATAGCGCGATGTGGTACCTGAGCAGAAGTCTCCTTCTGACGATCGGTGGTGTGTGTGTGTGGAAGTGGTGGGGGGCTAAAGGACAGCGCGATGTAGTACCTGAGCGGAAGTCTGCTTCTGACGATCGGTGGTGTGGGGGGGGGGGGTGTGGAGAAGGGGGGGGGGGTGGGAGCGAGAGGACAGCGTAATGTGGTACCTGAGCGGAAGTCTTCTTCTGACGATCGGTGGTGTCGGGGAGTGTGCAGGGGGAGAGGGGGGGTGCTAGAGGACAAAGCGTGATGTGGCACCTGAGCGGAAGTCTGCTTCTGATGATCGGTGGTGTGAGTGTATGGGGGAGGGGGGGCATAGAGAGCAAGAGTACAGGTAGAAAACAAAGAATTGTAGAACAAACAACTGAGAAAACAAAGAACTGAGAAAACAAACAACTGAGAAAACAAAGAACTGAGAAAACAAACAACTGAGAAAACAAAGAATTGTAGAACAAACAACTGAGAAAACAAAGAACTGATAAAACAAAGAACTGAGAAAACAAACAACTGAGAAAACAAACAACTGAGAAAACAAAGAACTGAGAAAACAAACAACTGAGAAAACAAAGAACTGAGAAAACAAAGAACTGTGGAATAAAGAACTGAGAAAACAAAGAACTGTGGAACAAAGAACTGTGGAACAAAGAACTGTGGAACAAAGAACTGTGGAACAAAGAACTGAGAAAACAAAGAACTGTGGAACAAAGAACTGTGGAACAAAGAACTGAGAAACAAAGAACTGAGAAACAAAGAACTGAGAAAACAAAGAACTGAGAAAACAAAGAACTGAGAAAACAAAGAACTGTGGAACAAAGAACTGTGAAAACAAGGAACTGAGAAAACAAAGAACTGTGGAACAAAGAACTGTGAAAACAAGGAACTGAGAAAACAAAGAACTGTGGAACAAAGAACTGTGAGAACAAAGAACTGTGAAAACAAGGAACTGAGAAAACAAAGAACTGTGGAACAAAGAACTGTGAAAACAAAGAACTGTGAAAACAAGGAACTGAGAAAACAAAGAACTAACAAAACAAAGAACTGTGGAACAAAGAACTGTGAAAACAAGGAACTGACAAAAGAAAGAACTGACAAAACAAAGAACTGTGGAACAAAGAACTGTGAAAACAAGGAACTGACAAAACAAAGAACTGACAAAACAAAGAACTGTGGAACAAAGAACTGTGAAAACAAGGAACTGACAAAACAAAGAACTGACAAAACAAAGAACTGACAAAACAAAGAACTGTGGAACAAAGAACTGTGAAAACAAGGAACTGACAAAACAAGGAACTGACAAAACAAAGAACTGACAAAACAAAGAACTGTGGAACAAAGAACTGTGGAACAAAGAACTGTGAAAACAAGGAACTGAGAAAACAAAGAACTGAGAAAACAAAGAACTGTGGAACAAAGAACTGAGAAAACAAAGAACTGTGGAACAAAGAACTGTGAAAACAAAAAACTGAGAAAACAAAGAACTGAGAAAACAAAGAACTGTGGAACAAAGAACTGAGAAAACAAAGAACTGTGAAAACAAAGAACTGAGAAAACAAAGAACTGAGAAAACAAAGAACTGAGAAAACAAAGAACTGAGAAAACAAAGAACTGTGGAACAAAGAACTGAGAAAACAAAGAACTGAGAAAACAAAGAACTGACAAAACAAAGAACTGTGGAACAAAGAACTGTGAAAACAAGGAACTGAGAAAACAAAGAACTGACAAAACAAAGAACTGAGAAAACAAAGAACTGTGGAACAAAGAACTGTGAAAACAAGGAACTGAGAAAACAAAGAACTGAGAAAACAAAGAACTGTGAAAACAAGGAACTGAGAAAACAAAGAACTGACAAAACAAAGAACTGAGAAAACAAAGAACTGTGGAACAAAGAACTGAGAAAACAAAGAACTGACAAAACAAAGAACTGAGAAAACAAAGAACTAACAAAACAAAGAACTGTGGAACAAAGAACTGTGAAAACAAGGAACTGACAAAAGAAAGAACTGACAAAACAAAGAACTGTGGAACAAAGAACTGTGAAAACAAGGAACTGACAAAACAAAGAACTGACAAAACAAAGAACTGTGGAACAAAGAACTGTGAAAACAAGGAACTGACAAAACAAAGAACTGACAAAACAAAGAACTGACAAAACAAAGAACTGACAAAACAAAGAACTGTGGAACAAAGAACTGTGAAAACAAGGAACTGACAAAACAAGGAACTGACAAAACAAAGAACTGACAAAACAAAGAACTGTGGAACAAAGATTTGTGGAACAAAGAACTGTGAAAACAAGGAACTGAGAAAACAAAGAACTGAGAAAACAAAGAACTGTGGAACAAAGAACTGAGAAAACAAAGAACCGTGGAACAAAGAACTGTGAAAAAAAAAACTGAGAAAACAAAGAACTGAGAAAACAAAGAACTGTGGAACAAAGAACTGAGAAAACAAAGAACTGTGAAAACAAAGAACTGAGAAAACAAAGAACTGAGAAAACAAAGAACTGAGAAAACAAAGAACTGAGAAAACAAAGAACTGTGGAACAAAGAACTGAGAAAACAAAGAACTGAGAAAACAAAGAACTGACAAAACAAAGAACTGTGGAACAAAGAACTGTGAAAACAAGGAACTGAGAAAACAAAGAACTGACAAAACAAAGAACTGAGAAAACAAAGAACTGTGGAACAAAGAACTGTGAAAACAAGGAACTGAGAAAACAAAGAACTGAGAAAACAAAGAACTGTGAAAACAAGGAACTGAGAAAACAAAGAACTGACAAAACAAAGAACTGAGAAAACAAAGAACTGTGGAACAAAGAACTGAGAAAACAAAGAACTGACAAAACAAAGAACTGAGAAAACAAAGAACTGAGAAAACAAAGAACTGAGAAAACAAAGAACTGAGAAAACAAAGAACTGTGAAAACAAAGAACTGTGAAAACAAAGAACTGAGAAAACAAAGAACTGAGAAAACAAAGAACTGAGAAAACAAAGAACTGAGAAAACAAAGAACTGTGAAAACAAAGAACTGAGAAAACAAAGAACTGAGAAAACAAAGAACAACTTTTCTGGCTACACAATAAATATTGCATCCCCTGAAACTCTCAGATTTGTCAGTCATTGATTTATTTATCCTTTTTTTTTTGGTGGTCAAACTAAATTATCATTGACACATAAACATTGGCTTTAGCTCAACAATGGTGCGTTGTGTGTGTCTCGTTCGGAAATTGAAACCACTTCCAGTAAAATATCAGTTTTAAAAATGAGGGAAACGTACTAAAAACTCCAGAAATCTGAACAGAAAACAAGTTTCAACATTTCCAAAATTGAAACTATAGTTTCACTTTTATATTAAAACAAGCTGTTGTGATTCTTGTCTGACTAGATGAGACAGATGTCCGCTGTCTGGTTATGTCTGGGCGCCAATCAGCTGCATGGTTATGTCTGGGCGCCAGTCAGCTGCATGGTTATGTCTGGGCTTCAATCAGCTGCATGGTTATGTCTGGGCGCCAATCAGCTGCCATGGGGAGGCACTCTGTCAGCTGCAGCCCTCGCCAGCAGGCTCGGTAGAGAGACTAGGCCAACTGAAGGAATTCTCCGAGCTTTCAATGAGGGCCGAGGGATCATGTAGCTGATGGGCGGTTCCAGAAATAGGCGCATTGGTAGCGACATCTGCGCCGGTGTCGTGGTCTTGGCGGCGGACTTGATGATGATGATAGCGACAACAGAAATGAAAGTAACGATGATGGTAGCGATGACTTTGAGTGTTGTTGTGATGCTGAAGGAAACAACGAGGGAGATAAGTTTCTCAATAACCTCGTGAGAGGTAGCGAGGTGGTAGCTGCAAGGATTGGTTTCTGCAAGTGCTGGGTACTGGCAGTGGTGCCGCTGATTGCTGTTCTGATTAAACTGCTGATGATGTGCGTACTGTCAACATTGTTGTTTGCTGTCCTGTTGCTGATGTTATGAGTATTGTCAACACTGCTGATTACTGTTTTATTTAGGTTGCTGCTGATGTGAAAATTGTCGGCATTGCTGTCTGCTGTTCCATCTAAGTTGCTGTGAGCAGCGATTGCTGTTTTGTCTAAGTTGCTGTTGAAGTTATTGATGATGTCTACAACGCTGTTGATGCTGTTGGTGATGTTATCTTGGTTATCGTTTACTTTGTTCAGATGTAAAACGTGATCGATAAATGTATTACCAGTACTTCCGGTGAGCGGGTACCGACCACTGTCGTGGAGACTGGCCATGTTGGTTAGACGTATCAGCGAGTCACTTGGGACAGCCCCGTTATTACGGACATGAGAACTAGCTTCCACGCTGTTCCCAAGACGATATGAGACAGGCGCAGTTCCTGCAGGAACTAAACTGTTCACATTAGGAAGCTGGGCAAATCCGAGACTCTGTGGCGACTCTGGAATGTGATTGAGATCAATGTTCACAACTGCCCCATCCTGAGAATTAAGCGCAGTAGGAATCCGGTTGAAGATATTATTCATATCATTGATTATATCAGGCTTATTTTGCGCAGTATCAGAATCGCGCGGCTTGGTTGACCAGTTGGGCAATAGACTGTTCAGATTCCGGGAAGGCTCGGTTCTGGAATTAGGCTGGTATAAGTCGTGTGTGTACACCATGACAGGTATGGTGAAATCTTGATGATTGACGGCTGATGGGTTGAGTGTGGCGTGCACAGCGTTGGTCTCATCCGTGTCAGATATGGAGTTTAATGCGAGCACACTTGGAGCTGTCCATGCTGGAGGCGACGTCGAGGTCTCTGCGTGTGGTAACGCTGATTCTTGAGTAAGTGACGTCACGGGGTTGATCTCAGCTCCTACACGTGATGATGATGATGATGATGGCACATGCAGCTGTATAGTGTTCACGTCTAGCGATGGCACATCTGGCACCTGGCGTGTTGTCGCCAGCTGATGTGAGAAGCTCTCTGAGACAACGCTTGTTGATAGTGTTGATAGTGTTGATAGTGTTGATAGAGACGATGCTGTTGATTGTCCTGTAACATCCGTTGATTGGGTGGTGAAAGATGTGAGAGAAGAGAGATTTGTTTCTGTGGGCAGACTTGGGGCTGACTGCTCATTTGAGGAACTAACGTTCTCATGAGGTCTACGACTCAAAAATGACTTATCGTGAAGTGTGTCACTTTGAGACAGGTCGACCTGTGTCTTGCCAGAGTTGTCAGTTTGAGACAGATCGACCTGTGTCTTGCCAGAGTTACCGTTTTGAGTCTGTGTCTTTGAATTGGTGGTATTTTGTTTAGCAGGTGTTTTGTGATGTTTAGAACTTTGTAAAGTTTGTGGTGTCTTGGGATGTCTTAGAGTTTGTACTAAGGATGTCTTGGGATGTGCTGAATCTTTTCCCGGTGTTTTGTCAGTCTTAGAGTCTAGATTTTCCTGCATCTTTTCATGAATGCCACCTTGTGTTTCGTATTTCTGAAATGATGTTGGACTTTCTGCCTGGTCGACGAAGACTCTGTGAGTTTTGGCCCCCACGGGTGGGGCAACCACAAACATGGGGTGTGGCTTGTGGCTCAGCCCGATTTTGTTGGCGCCCAGCTGTGTACTCCGGCTGGAGCTGTTCATCCAGAGGGTCTGGGAAGTGATGGTGAGGCTGGGCTTGGTTGAGGCGTGCTCTGAGGCGTTTAAGTCGATATTTGATTTGGCTGAGGCATTCTTTGAAACTATATTAAATGTTGAAGTATTTTGTGATGGGATGTACCGCATCTTTGTTGGCACAAGTGATGGTCTCCATGTTGTTGGTACAAGTGATGGTCTCCATGTTGTTGGTACAAGTGATGGTCTCCATGTTGTTGGTACAAGTGATGGTCTCCATGTTGTTGGTACAAGTGATGGTCTCCATGTTGTTGGTACAGGTGATGGTCTCCATGTTATACGATGCATGACACTGTCCATTAGTGTCAGCAGATCTGGACTGACTTTTCCTGGCTGAACACCTGACGCAAACGCTTGAATAAACGATGCTGTCGCTGACCAAACACTTGTTACATGTTGTTCAAATGCCTGGGCAGATGATGATGTTGACTGGGCATTTGTTACTTTTGGTTCAAGTGTTTGCACCGAGGATATTTCCGAGTTAGGGCCAATCTTTGCTTCTCGTGCTTGTATGATGGGATCTTCTCCTGTTACTGATGCTCCTGTTACTGATGCTCCTGTTACTGATGCTCCTGTTACTGATGTTCCTGCTACGCTACGCCAACCCTGCTTGCCATATTTCTGGACAGAGTCACCCACAACGTAGTCTCGTGTTTTGTCAGGTTTCATGTTAACTAAAGTATAAGTTGATCTTGGAGGTTGCTCTGTGGGTGGTACTTGGTGCTCTGTGGGTGGTACTTGGTGCTCTGTGGGTGGTACTTGGTGCTCTGTTGTTGGTACTTGGTGCTCTGTTGGTACTTGGTGCTCTGTTGGTACTTGGTGCTCTGTGGGTGGTAATTGGTGCTCTGTGGGTGGTACTTGGTGCTCTGTGGGTGGTACTTGGTGCTCTGTGGGTGGTACTTGGTGTTCTGTGGGTGGTACTTGGTGCTCTGTTGTTGGTACTTGGTGCTCTGTTGGTACTTGGTGCTCTGTTGGTACTTGGTGCTCTGTTGTTGGTACTTGGTGCTCCGTTGGTACTTGGGGCTCTGTTGTTGGTACTTGGTGCTCTGTTGGTACTTGGTGCTCTGTTGGTACTTGGTGCTCTGTTGGTACTTGGTGCTCTGATGTTGGTACTTGGTGCTCTGTGGGTGGTACTTGGTGCTCTGTTGGTACTTGATGCTCTATTATTGGTACTTGGTGCTCTGTTGTTGGTACTTGGTGCTTTGTTGCTACAGAATTCTCGGTTGATGTGTTTTCAGATGTTGATAGTCTGGTAGCAGTTGGTGATGACTCACCAAAAGATGACAACCCTAAATATCCAGAAATGGAAGCTGACGATGATTTGCTGAAACCTAATGTTGATGTTTCAAAACTTGTTGTTGATGTGGATAATGCCAATGTTGATATGCTGTCTGAAGATAAAGATGATGTTGCCTCTGATGGGAGAGAAGAGGATGCCTGCAGGGAGACAGGTGGTGGGTTGCTCGTGTTGATCTCCACCAGCTCGGGTACCGACACAGAGGATGTTGGTGGAGTCTCTGCTGCTGTCGCTGCTGGACCAACAGGCAGGGGTGATGTCTTCTCAGAGATTGAGGGAGACGGTGTGACGTGTGTACGGATGGCGTTATCACGTGGTTCTGGGAACGGTTCACGTGACGACTGATTGAGGTGAAGAGGATCTGATGTTAGCAACGGAGTAACCATGGACGCATCAATCTAATGAGGAAGATGAAGCAGGACACATTGAGTGAGATTGTTAGAGGAGTGGTGATGGGAGGGGGAATAGTGGGTGATGGGAGGGGGAATAGTGGGTGATGGGAGGGGGAATAGTGGGTGATGGGAGGGGGAATAGTGGGTGATGGGAGGGGGAATAGTGGGTGATGGGAGGGGAAATAATGGGTGATGGGAGGGGAAAAAGTGGGTGATGGGAGGGGGAATAGTGGGTGATGGGAGGGGAAATACTGGGTGATGGGAGGGGGAATAGTGGGTGATGGGAGGGGAAATACTGGGTGATGGGAGGGGGAATAGTGGGTGATGGGAGGGGAAATACTGGGTGATGGGAGGGGGAATAGTGGGTGATGGTAGGGGGAATAGTGGGTTATGGAAGGGGGAATAGTGGGTTATGGGAGGGGGAATAGTGGGTGATGGTAGGGGGAATAGTGGGTTATGGGAGGGGGAATAGTGGGTTATGGGAGGGGGAATAGTGGGTTATGGGAGGGGAATAGTGGGTGATGGTAGGGGGAATAGTGGGTGATGGTAAGGGGGAATAGTGGGTGATGGTAGGAGGAATAGTGGGTTATGGGAGGGGGAATGGAGGGGGAATAGTGGGTGATGGGAGGGGGAATAGAGGGTGATGGTAGGGGGAATAGTGGGTGATGGGAGGGGGAATAGAGGGTGATGGGAGGGGGAATAGTGGGTGATGGGAGAGGGAATAGTTGATGATGGTAGGGGAATAGTGGGTGATGGGAGGGGGAATACTGGGTGATGGGAGAGGGAATAGTAGGTGATGGTAGGGGGAATAGTGGGTGATGGGAGGGGGAATAGTGGGTGATGGGAGAGGGAATAGTGGGTGATGGTATGGGGAATAGTGGGTGATGGGAGGGGGAATAGTGGGTGATGGGAGGGGGAATAGTGGGTGATGGGAGGGGGAATAGTGGGTGATGGTATGGGGAATAGTGGGTGATGGGAGGGGAAATAGTGGGTGATGGGAGGGGAATAGTGCGTGGTGGGAGGGGAATAGTGGGTGATGGTAGGGGGAATAGTGGGTGATGGTATGGGGAATAGTGGGTGATGGGAGGGGGAATAGTGGGTGATGGGAGGTGAAATAATGGGTGATGGGAGGTGAAATAATGGGTGATGAGAGGAGGAATAGTGGGTGATGGGAGGGGAAATACTGGGTGATGGGAGGGGGAATAGTGGGTGATGGTAGGGGGAATAGTGGGTGATGGTAGGGGGAAAAGTGGGTTATGGGAGGGGGAATAGTGGGTGATGGTAGGGGGAATAGTGGGTTATGGAGGGGGAATAGTGGGTTATGGGAGGGGGAATAGTGGGTGATGGTAGGGGGAATAGTGGGTTATGGGAGGGGGAATAGTGGGTGATGGTAGGGGGAATAGTGGGTGATGGGAGGGGGAATGGAGGGGGAATAGTGGGTGATGGGAGGGGGAATAGTGGGTTATGGGAGGGTGAATAGTGGGTGATGGTTGGGGGAATAGAAGGTGATGGGAGGGGGAATAGAAGGTGATTGGAGGGGGAATAGAGGGTGATGGGAGGGGGAATAGTGGGAGATGGGAGGGGGAATAGTGGGAGATGGGAGGGGGAATAGTGGGTGATGGGAGGGTGAATAGTGAGTGATGGGAGAGGGAATACTGGGGGATGGAAAGGGGAATAGTTGGTGATGGGAGGGGGAATAGTGGGTGATGGGAGAGGGAATAGTGGGTGATGGGAAGAGAAATTGTGGGTGATGGGAGGTGGAATAGTAAGTGATGGGAGGGGAAATTGTGTGTAATGGGAGGGGGAATAGTGGTTGATGGGAGGAGGAATAGTGGGTGATGGGAGGGGAATAGTGGGTGATGGGAGGGGATTTAGTGGGTGATGTGAGGGGGAATAGTGGGTGATGGGAGGGGAATAGTGGGTGATGGGAAGAGAAATTGTGGGTGATGGGAGGGGGAATAGTGGGTGATGGGAGAGGGAGTAGTGGGTGATGGGAGGGGGAATATTGGGAGATGAGAGGTGGAATACTGGGTGATGGGAGGGGAATTAGTGGGTGATGTGAGGGGGAATAGTGGGTGATGGGAGGGGAATAGTGGGTGATGGGAAGAGAAATTGTGGGTGATGGGAGGGGGAATAGTGGGTGATGGGAGAGGGAGTAGTGGGTGATGGGAGGGGGAATATTGGGAGATGAGAGGTGGAATACTGGGTGATGGGAGGGGGAATATTGGGAGATGAGAGGTGGAATACTGGGTGATGGGAGGGGGAATAGTGGGTGATGGGAGAGGGAATAGTGGGTGATGGGAGGGGAATTAGTGGGTGATGTGAGGGGGAATAGTGGGTGATGGGAAGAGAAATTGTCGGTGATGGAGGGGGAATAGTGGGTGATGGGAGAGGGAGTAGTGGGTGATAGGAGGGGGAATTGTGGGTGATGGGAGGGGGAATAGTGGTTGATGGGAGGGGGAATGCTGGGTGATGGAAGAGGGAATTGTGGGAGATGGGAGGGGGAATAGTGGGTGATGGGAGAGGGAATAGTGGGTGATGGGAGGAGGAATAGTGGGTGATGGGAGAGGGAGTAGTAAGTGATGGGAGGGGGAAGTGTGGGTGATGGGAGGGGGAATAGTGGTTGATGGGAGGGGGAATAGTGGTTGATGGGAGGGGGAATAGTGGGTGATAGGAGGGGAAATACTGAGTGATGGAAGAGGGAATTGTGGGAGATGGGAGGGGGAATAGTGGTTGATGGGAGTGGGAATAGTGGGTAATGGGAGGGGGAATTGTTGGTGATGGGTTGGGGAATTGTGGGTGATGGGAGGGGGAATTGTGGGTGATGGGATGGGAATTGTGGTGATGGGAGGGGGAATTGTGGGTTATGGGAGCGGGGATACTGGGTGATCGGAGGGGGAATTACGGGTGATGGGAGGGGGCATAGTGGGTGATGGGAGGGGGAATAGTAAGTGATTGGTGGGGAAATTGTGCGTAATGGGAGGGGGAATATTGGGAGATGAGAGGTGGAATACTGGGTGATGGGAGGGGAATAGTGGGTGATGGGAGAGGAATAGTGGGAGATGGGAGGGGAATTAGTGGGTGATGTGAGGGGAAATAGTGGGTAATGGGAGGGGGAATTGTGGGTGATGGGATGGGGAATTGTGGGTGATGGGAGGTGGAATTGTGGGTGATGGGATGGGGAATTGTGGGTGATGGGAGGGGGAATTGTGGGTTATGGGAGCGGGGATACTGGGTGATCGGAGGGGGAATTACGGGTGATGGGAGGGGGCATAGTGGGTGATGGGAGGGGGAATAGTAAGTGATTGGTGGGAAAATTGTGCGTAATCTATCTATCTATTGACCTTTCGAGCCGTAACCGGCCCATAGGGCGTAGACCAAGATACACCTTCTCCTATATGAATTTTTGTTCTAGCAGTTTTCTTTTAAAGATATTTTATTAAATCTCGCCATCTGTCTCTGTTCTGTGCAAGCAGTTCTATCTCATTGAGGGAGCCGATTCCTGCTGCTCTTGCCTCTCTCATCAATGTTCTTCTCAGTGTCTCCCTGGGTCTTCCTCTTTTTCTTTTACCTGTTGTTTCCCATATGAGGGCTTGCTTTGCTATTCGATTATTATCTCTTCTCATCACATGTCCAACGTATGACCATCGTCTTTTCTTTATTACTGAAGATATTAGTGGTTGATTGGCGATTTCTCTAATTTCCTCGTTTGTTTTGAATTCGTTCCATTCTATACCAAGTATTTTCCTTAGACATTTATTTTCGAATGCGTTCAACTTTGTTTCTATATCTCTTGTTGTTTTCCAGCTTTCACACGCATACGTAAGGGTTGATAGTACATTTGATTTGAATAGCCTAAGTTTTGTGTTTGTGCTAATGAGTTTTGATTTCCACAACTTTTCAAGGCTTCTGAAAGACATTGCTGCTTTAGCCAGTCTGATTCTAATTTCTTTGCTCGTATCCCCTTCTCGATCAATGTGACTTCCAAGATAGATAAAGTGATCGATCTCTTCTACTGGTTTGTTTTCCATGTATATTTTGTCACTTGTTGGAATTAAACTTTTCATGACTTTAGTCTTTTCATGATTGACCTCAAGCCCAATTTTGCTGGCTATTGATGATAGTTCATTTGTGTTTTCCTGCATCGTTTTATCTGACTGCTGATGAGAACTATGTCATCAGCAAAGTCGAGGTCCTCCAAATGGTCTCCTTGTATCCATTCGATGCCTTTATTACCAGTGCAGCATTTCTTCATTATGAAGTCCAATGTGCGTAATGGGAGGGGGAATATTGGGAGATGAGAGGTGGAATACTGGGTGATGGGAGGGGGAATAGTGGGTGATGGGAGAGGGAATAGTGGGTGATGGGAGGGGAATTAGTGGGTGATGGGAGGGGAATTAGTGGGTGATGTGAGGGGGAATAGTGGGTAATGGGAGAGGGAATAGTGGGTGATGGGAGGAGGAATAGTGGGTGATGGGAGAGGGAGTAGTGGTGATAGGAGGGGGAATTGTGGGTGATGGGAGGGGGAATAGTGGTTGATGGGAGGGGGAATACTGGGTGATGGAAGAGGGAATTGTGGGAGATGGGAGGGGGAATAGTGGGTGATGGGAGAGAGAATAGTGGGTGATGGGAGGAGTAATAGTGGGTGATGGGAGAGGGAGTAGTAAGTGATGGGAGGGGGAAGTGGGGGTGATGGGAGGGGGAATAGTGGTTGATGGGAGGGGGAATAGTGGTTGATGGGAGGGGGAATAGTGGGTGATAGGAGGGGAAATACTGAGTGATGGAAGAGGGAATTGTGGGAGATGGGAGGGGGAATAGTGGTTGATGGGAGTGGGAATAGTGGGTAATGGGAGGGGGAATTGTGGGTGATGGGATGGGGAATTGTGGGTGATGGGAGGGGGAATTGTGGGTGATGGGATGGGGAATTGTGGGTGATGGGAGGGGGAATTGTGGGTTATGGGAGCGGGGATACTGGGTGATCGGAGGGGGAATTACGGGTGATGGGAGGGGAAATACTGGGTGATGGCAGGGGAATAGTGGGTGATGGGAGGGGAAATACTGGGTGATAGGAAGGGGGAATTGGGATTGATGCGAATTGGGAATAGTGGGAGATTTGTGGGATAATAGTGGGTGATGGGAGGGGAATACTGGGTGATGGGAGGGCGAATTCTTTGTGATGGGAGGGGCAATTCTGGTTGATGGGAGGGGGAATACTGGGTGATGCGAGTGTGAGTGGGAGTTTGAAAGGAATATATAATGATGCGGAGGGAGTTGGTTAAGAAATGAACACTTAGAGGGAACAGGTTTTAAAGAGTGTTGGAAGAGACTGTAGGAGTGAGTGGAGAAGAGACTGTAGGAGTGAGTGGAGAAGAGACTTTAGGTGAGAGTGGAGTGATAGAAGAGACGGTAGGAGTGAGTGGAGAAGAGACTGTAGGTGAGAGTGGAGTGATAGAAGAGACGGTAGGAGTGAGTGGAGTGATAGAAGAGACGGTAGGAGTGAGTGGAGAAGAGACTTTAGGTGAGAGTGGAGTGATAGAAGAGACTGTAGGTGTGAGTGGAGTGATAGAAGAGACGGTAGGAGTGAGTGGAGAAGAGACTTTAGGTGAGAGTGGAGTGATAGAAGAGACTGTAGGTGTGAGTGGAGTGATAGAAGAGACGGTAGGAGTGAGTGGAGAAGAGACTTTAGGTGAGAGTGGAGTGATAGAAGAGACGGTAGGAGTGAGTGGAGAAGAGACTGTAGGTGAGAGTGGAATGATAGAAGAGACGGTAGGAGTGAGTGGAGAAAAGACTGTAGGTGAGAGTGGAGTGATAGAAGAGACGGTAGGAGTGAGTGGAGAAGAGACTGTAGGTGAGAGTGGAGTGATAGAAGAGACGGTAGGAGCGAGTGGAGAAGAGACTGTAGGTGAGAGTGGAGTGATAGAAGAGACGGGAGGAGTGAGTGGAGAAGAGACTGTAGGTGAGAGTGGAGTGATAGAAGAGATGGTAGGAGTGAGTGGAGAAGAGAATGTAGGTGGGAGTGGAGTGATAGAAGAGACGGTTGGAGTGAGTGGAGAAGAGACTAGGTGCTAATGAAATAATAGAAAATTCTGTAGGTAAGAGTGGAGTGATAGAAGAGATTGTAGATAAGAGTGGAGTGATAGAAGAGACTGTAGGTGAGAGTGGAGTGATAGAAGTGACTGTAGGTGATAGTGGAGTGATAGAAGTGTCTGTAGGTGAGAGTGGAGTGATAGAAGTGACTGTAGGTGAGAGTGGAGTGATAGAAGTGACTATAGGTAAGAGTGGAGAGATAGAAGAGACTGTAGGTGAGAGTGGAGTGATAGAAGAGACTGTAGGTAAGAGTGGAGTGATAGAAGAGACTGTTGGTGAGAGTGGAGTGATAGAAGTGACTGTAGGTGAGAGTGGAGTGATAGAAGTGACTGTAGGTGAGAGTGGAGTGATAGAAGTAACTGTAGGTGAGAGTGGAGTGATAGAAGAGACTGTAGGTGAGAGTGGAGTGATAGAAGTGACTGTAGGTGAGAGTGGAGTGATAGAAGTGACTGTAGGTGAGAGTGGAGTGATAGAAGTGACTGTAGGTGAGAGTGGAGTGATAGAAGTGACTGTAGGTGAGAGTGGAGTGATAGAAGAGACTGTAGGTGAGAGTGGAGTGATAGAAGTGACTATAGGTAAGAGTGGAGTGATAGAAGTGACTGTAGGTGAGAGTGGAGTGATAGAAGTGACTGTGGGTGAGAGTGGAGTGATAGAAGAGACTGTAGGTGAGAGTGGAGTGATAGACGTGAATGTAGTTGAGAGTGGAGTGATAGAAGTGACTGTAGGTGAGATTGGAGTGTTAGAAGTGACTGTAGGTGAGAGTGGAGTGATAGAAGTGACTGTAGGTGAGAGTTGAGTGATAGAAGAGACGGAAGGAGTGAGTGGAGTGATACAAAAGCTGGAGGTGCGAGTGGAGTGATAGAAGAGACTGTAGTTGAGAGTGGAGTGATATAAGTGACTGTAGTTGAGAGTGGAGTGATAGAAGAGACTGTAGTTGAGAGTGGAGTGATATAAGTGACTGTAGTTGAGAGTGGAGTGATAGAAGTGACTGTAGGTGAGATTGGAGTGATAGAAGTGACTGTAGGTGAGAGTGGAGTGATAGAAGTGACTGTAATTGAGAGTTGAGTGATAGAAGTGACTGTAGTTGAGAGTGGAGTGATAGAAGAGACTGTAGTTGAGAGTGGAGTGATAGAAGTGACTGTAGTTGAGAGTGGAGTGATAGAAGTGACTGTAGGTGAGATTGGAGTAATAGAAGTGACTGTAGGTGAGAGTGGAGTGATAGAAGTGACTGTAGGTGAGATTGGAGTGATAGAAGTGACTGTAGGTGAGAGTGGAGTGATAGAAGTGACTGTAGGTGAGAGTGGAGTGATAGAAGTGACTGTAGGTGAGAGTGGAGTGATAGAAGTGACTGTAGGTGAGAGTGGAATGATAGAAGAGACTGTAGTTGAGAGTGGAGTGATAGAAGTGACTGTAGTTGAGAGTGGAGTGATAGAAGTGACTGTAGGTGAGATTGGAGTGATAGAAGTGACTGTAGGTGAGAGTGGAGTGATAGAAGAGACTGTAGTTGAGAGTGGAGTGATAGAAGTGACTGTAGTTGAGAGTGGAGTGATAGAAGTGACTGTAGGTGAGATTGGAGTGATAGAAGTGACTGTAGGTGAGATTGGAGTGATAGAAGTGACTGTAGTTGAGAGTGGAGTGATAGAAGTGACTGTAGTTGAGAGTGGAGTGATAGAAGTGACTGTAGGTGAGATTGGAGTGATAGAAGTGACTGTAGTTGAGAGTGGAGTGATAGAAGTGACTGTAGTTGAGAGTGGAGTGATAGAAGTGACTGTAGGTGAGTTTGGAGTGATAGAAGTGACTGTAGGTGAGATTGGAGTGATAGAAGTGACTGTAGGTGAGAGTTGAGTGATAGAAGAGACTGTAGTTGAGAGTGAAGTGATAGAAGTGACTGTAGGTGAGAGTGGAGTGATAGAAGTGACTGTAGGTGAGAGTTGAGTGATAGAAGTGACTGTAGTTGAGAGTGGAGTGATAGAAGTGACTGTAGTTGAGAGTGGAGTGATAGAAGTGACTGTAGTTGAGAGTGGAGTGATAGAAGTGACTGTAGGTGAGATTGGAGCGATAGAAGAGACTGTAGTTGAGAGTGGAGTGATAGAAGTGACTGTAGTTGAGAGTGGAGTGATAGAAGTGACTGTAGGTGAGATTGGAGTGATAGAAGTGACTGTAGGTGAGAGTGGAGTGATAGAAGTGACTGTAGGTGAGAGTTGAGTGATAGAAGAGACTGTAGTTGAGAGTGGAGTGGTAGAAGTGACTGTAGGTGAGATTGGAATGATAGAAGAGACTGTAGTAGAGAGTGGAGTGATAGAAGTGACTGTAGTTGTGAGTGGAGTGATAGAAGTGACTGTAGGTGAGATTGGAGTGATAGAAGTGACTGTAGGTGAGAGTGGAGTGATAGAAGTGACTGTAGGTGAGAGTGGAGTGATAGAAGAGACGGAAGGAGTGAGTGGAGTGATACAAAAGCTGGAGGTGCGAGTGGAGTGATAGAAGAGTCTTTAGGTAAGAGTGGAGAAGAGACGGTAGGTGAGAGTGGAGTGATAGAAGTGACTGTAGTTGAGAGTGGAGTGATAGAAGTGACTGTAGGTGAGATTGGAGTGATAGAAGTGACTGTAGGTGAGAATGGAGTGATAGAAGAGACTGTAGGTGAGAATGGAGTGATAGAAGAGACGGTAGGAGTGAGTGGAGTGATACAAGAGACTGTAGGTGCGAGTGGAGTGATACAAGAGACTGTAGGTGCGAGTGGAGTGATACAAGAGACGGTAGGAGTGAGTGGAGTGATAGAAGAGATTGTAGATAAGAGTGGAGTGATAGAAGAGACTGTAGGTAAGAGTGGAGTGATAGAAGAGACTGTAGGTAAGAGTGGAGTGATAGAAGAAACTGTAGGAAAGAGTGGAGTGATAGAAGAGACTAGTTATAAGAGTGAAGTGATAGAAGAGACTGTTGGTGAGAGTGGAGTGAAAGAAGAGACTGTAGGTAAGAGTGGAGTGATTGAAGAATCAGTAAGTGAGAGTGGAGTGATAGAAGAGACTGTAGGTAAGAGTGGAGTATTAAAAGAGACTGTAGTTAAGAGTGGAGTGATAAAAGAGACTGTAGTTAAGAGTGGAGTGATAAAAGAGACTGTAGTTAAGAGTGGAGTGATAGAAGAGACTGTAGGTAAGAGTGGAGTGATAGAAGAGACTGTAGGTAAGAGTGGAGTGATAAAAGAGACTGTAATTAAGAGTGGAGTGATAGAAGAGACTGTAATTTAGAGTGGAGTGATAGAAGAGACTGTAGGTAAGAGTGGAGTGATAAAGAGACTGTAGTTAAGAGTGGAGGATAGAAGAGACTGTAGGTAAGAGTGGAGTGATAAAAGAGACTGTAGTTAAGAGTGGAGTGATAGAAGAGACTGTAAGTAAAAGTGGAGTGATAGAAGAGACTGTAAGTAAAAGTGGAGTGATAGAAGAGACTGTAGGTAAGAGTGGAGTGATAGAAGAGACTGTAGGTAAGAGTGGAGTGATAGAAGAGACTGTAGGTAAGAGTTGAGTGATAGAAGAGACTGTAGGTAAGAGTGGAGTGTTAGAAGAGACTGTAGGTAAGAGTGGAGTGATAGAAGAGACTGTAGGTAAGAGTGGAGTGATAGAAGAGACTGTAGGTAAGAGTGGAGTGATAGAAGAGACTGTAGGTAAGAGTGGAGTGATAGAAGAGACTGTAGGTAAGAGTGGAGTGATAGAAGAGACTGTAGGTAAGAGTGGAGTGGTAGAAGAGAATGTAGGTAAGAGTGGAGTGATAGAAGAGAATGTAGGTAAGAGTGGAGTGGTAGAAGAGTCTGTAGGTAAGAGTGGAGTGGTAGAAGTGTCTGTAGGTAAGAGTGGAGTGGTAGAAGTGTCTGTAGGTAAGAGTGGAGTGGTAGAAGTGTCTGTAGGTAAGAGTGGAGTGGTAGAAGTGTCTGTAGGTGAGAGTGGAGTGATAGAAGTGTCTTAGGTAAGAGTGGAGTGATAGAAGTGTCTGTAGGTAAGAGTGGAATGGTAGAAGTGTCTGTACGTGAGAGTGGAGTGATAGAAGTGTCTTAGGTAAGAGTGGAGTGATAGAAGTGTCTGTAGGTTCGAGTGGAGGGATAGAAAACACTTTAGGTGCGAGTGGAGTGATAGAAGTGTCTGTAGGTGCGAGTGGAGTGATAGAAGTGTATGTAGGTGCGAGTGGAGTGATAGAAGAGTCTGTAGGTGCGTGTGGAGTGATAGAAGCGTCTGTAGGTGCGAGTGGAGTGATAGAAGAGTCTTTAAGTGAGAGCGGAGTGATAGAAGAGTCTGTAGGTGAGAGTGGAGTGATAGAAGAGACTGTAGGTGCGTGTGGAGTGATAGAAGTGTCTGTATGTGCGAGTGGAGTGATAGAATAGACTGTAGGTGCGAGTGGAGTGATAGAAGAGTCTTTAAGTGAGAGTGGAGTGATAGAAGAGTCTGTAGGTGCGAGTGGAGTGATAGAAGCGTCTGTAAGTGTGAGTGGAGTGATAGAAGAGACTGTAGGTGAGAGTGGAGTGATAGAAGAGACTGTAGGTGAGAGTGGAGTGATAGAAGAGACTGTAGGTGAGAGTGGAGTGATAGAAGCGTCTGTAAGTGTGAGTGGAGTGATAGAAGAGTCTGTAGGTGAGTGGAGTGATAGAAGAAACTGTAGGTGAGAGTGGAGTGATAGAAGAGACTGTAGGTGAGAGTGGAGTGATAGAAGAGACTGTAGGTGAGAGTGGAGTGATAGAAGAGACTGTAGGTGAGAGTGGAGTGATAGAAGAGACTGTAGGTGAGAGTGGAGTGATAGAAGAAACTGTGGGTTAGAATGGAGTGATAGAAGAGACTGTAGGTAAGAGTGGAGTGATAGAAGAGACTGTAGGTGAGAGTGGAGTGATAGAAGAGACTGTAGGTGAGAGTGGAGTGATAGAAGAGTCTGTAGGTGAGAGTGGAGTGATAGAAGAAACTGTGGGTTAGAATGGAGTGATAGAAGAGACTGTAGGTAAGAGTGGAGTGATAGAAGAGACTGTAGGTGAGAGTGGAGTGATAGAAGAGACTGTAGGTGAGAGTGGAGTGATAGAAGAGACTGTAGGTAAGAGTGGAGTGATAGAAGAGACTGTAGGTAAGAGTGGAGTGATAGAAGAGGCTTTAGGTAAGAGTGGAGTGATAGAAGAGACTGTAGGTAAGAGTGGAGTGATAGAAGAGGCTTTAGGTAAGAGTGGAGTGATAGAAGAGGCTTTAGGTAAGAGTGGAGAGATAGAAGAGGCTTTAGGTAAGAGTGGAGTGATAGAAGAGACTGTAGGTAAGAGTGGAGTGATAGAAGAGACTGTAGGTAAGAATTGAGTGATAGAAGAGGCTTTAGGTAAGAGTGGAGTGATAGAAGAGACTGTAGGTAAGAGTGGAGTGATAGAAGAGGCTTTAGGTAAGAGTGGAGTGATAGAAGAGGCTTTAGGTAAGAGTGGAGAGATAGAAGAGGCTTTAGGTAAGAGTGGAGTGATAGAAGAGGCTTTAGGTAAGAGTGGAGTGATAGAAGAGGCTTTAGGTAAGAGTGGAGTGATAGAAGAGACTGTAGGTAAGAGTGGAGTGATAGAAGAGGCTTTAGGTAAGAGTGGAGTGATAGAAGAGACTGTAGGTAAGAGATGTCAGCTGAAGACGAGTAGAGAATGTAGAAAAAGTAAAACAGAATGGGAGACAACTCACGTTTCTAACAATTTGCTTGTGTACATCCACCTCCATCCATTGTTGCACCTGTCTACAGGTGTGGCAGCAGTAAACCAGTTTGGTCCGGTTCGTGTAGTACGGGCAGTTCTCAGGGACGCAGGGCGCTGTAGGGTCGTCCCCCTGTGGGCATGTGTCTGGTGAAATGAAGAAAGTCGTGGTCTCAAACTGTGTCTGTGGGTAGCTGTACTAATGTACCAGGTCTTCTTATTGTGTCACTTGATGTCTTGACTGCACTGATGTGAGCTACCATTTCGAAGTTAGATCAGGTGTAAGACAGGGCTGCGTACTATCACCTTTATTGTTTATTACAAACATGGACTATATATGCACGTTAGCCAACCTATCAGAGACAGAGGAGATCAACGAGCTTTTATTTGCTGACGATCAGGTACTAATACCTGGAAAAATAGAAGACCTGCAAGAAGACTTGAATAGACTCAACAGCACAGGCATAAAATACAACATGAAAATCAACATCAACAAAAAAAAAAACATGAATGTCGCAAAAGAGAAACAGAACATCAACATAACTATAGAAGGCAGGCAACTAAAACAGGTAGAGGAATTTAAATACCTAGGAAGTTTAGTGACAAACAACAATTCACAAACAGCAGAGATAGAATCAAGGTGTATCAAAACTTGTCAAATCATTGGACAGCTATCACCACTATTGTCCAACAAGGAAAAAACTCTAAAGGCAAAACGGGCACTCTACAATACAATCTTCATCCCAACGTTGTGCTACCAATGCCAGTCCCGGACCCTAGATGCAAGAACAATAAGAAAAATAACCTCTACAAAGATGAAATGTGTTAGACGAATGACAGGAAACAGTCTGAGAGATAAGATCAGAAATGAAGAACTGAGAAAAAACCTAGGAATAGCCCCCGCCATAGAATATATATAAGGAAACAACAGATAAAATAGTTTGGCGACGTGACAAGGCAGAAAGATCAATATATAACAAAACAACGAGTTTGGCCACGTGACAAGGCAGAAAGATCAATATACAACAAAACAACGAGTTTGGCCACGTGACAAGGCAGAAAGATCAATATATAACAAAACAACGAGTTTGGCCACGTGACAAGGCAGAAAGATCAATATATAACAAAACAACGAGTTTGGCCACGTGACAAGGCAGAAAGATCAATATAGAACAAAACAACGAGTTTGGCCACGTGACAAGGCAGAAAGATCAATATACAACAAAACAACGAGTTTGGCCACGTGACAAGGCAGAAAGATCAATATACAACAAAACAACGAGTTTTCCTTAAACGTAGCGAGAATACCAGACCCATGGGCCGACTACAAAAAAAAATGGATTGACGGAATATTAGAAACACTAGGAAACATAACAGCAGCAGAGGCGAACAGATGAGCTAAAGACAGCAAATTATATCTCCCCTCGACGCTGAAAGGCAGATGAGGAAGGAAAAAAGAAGATGATTAAGACTGCTGTGATGTCATCGTTCTGTGTGCATGTAGAAAGTGACATATGATTGGATACATGGGGCAGACTTGTGCAGGGCACTGACCGGTCTTAATGGACTGCAGCGGCAACATGCTGATGTTAGACTGGGCAGACACTACGAAGCCACCGAGTTACTGTTCCTTGATGGTTTTACCAGGAATGTTCTCATAACTGCACACTGATTCAAGCGTGGCATGAGTAGAAATGAATTATTGCGTGGACAAATAACGGGTGTGCTTGCCTCATTTTTACAGTCATTATCAATACAGCAACATATCGTCACCTTATAACGAAACTGGACACCAATGGGGCTGCCGTGTGCATAACAGTGTTGGTTCTTTCATCGAACTATTCGATCAATTAAATTGATCGTTTCTTTTAGATCCTTGTAGCGTCGAGCAGGAAATGAAAAGCTAATAACAGACAGATAGTAGTTGGTGTGGTATTTAATGGCTTGTTGGTGGGTCAACACTTGGGGGGTCTTGGTTGTCATATTTTTGTTGTTGAAGTAATGAGAACTTCTTGTAAACATTCATGACTAGGTTCAAAGGTCACAGCAGTGATGTTAACTGAGTAAACAATTCACAGACAACGAGACACATAAGGCTGTCATATCTTGCGTCAGTTAGGAGACTTTGTGCATGGATACAAAGATGTGGAAAAGATTGGATGTAAAAAAGGTAAATAAATATTGCGGATGTAAATACGTGGATAAATTTTGTGGATGTAAAGACGTGAATAACAGAAAGTTGTAGCTCTGAAAAGAAAGACGATGATGAGAGAGTTTAGATGATAAGGTCGTACCTTCCATTCTTGGAGCTAGAGGATCCTGCACACACACGCCGATCTGGCACCACTGATGTGCGGAGAGAACAAGACAAGAGTCACGTCATTTACCCACCACACAAGTCAGTAATTTTAACTCAAATTCATTCATTCTTAGTTCAATCATCTAAACAAAGGTCTTGAATGCATAAACGTTGAGGATAGACACGAGAGGCAAAGACAAGATTAGTAACTTAGTAGCAGCAGCAGCAGGAGCCAGCAGCAGTAGTAGTAGCAGCAATAGTAGTGGTGGTGGTGGTAGTACTAACAGCAGCAGCAATAGTAGTGGTGGTGGTAGTAGTAGTAGCAGCAGCAGCAGTAGTAGTGGTGGTGGTGGTAGTAGTAGCAGCAGCAGTAGTAGTGGTGGTGGTAGTATTAGCAGCAGCAGTAGTAGTGGTGGTGGTGGTAGTAGTAGTAGTAGTAGCAGCAGTAGCAGTGGTGGTGGTGGTGGTAGTAGCAGCATTAGTAGTGGTGGTGGTGGTAGTAGTTGTAGTCGTAGCAGCAATAGTAGTGGTGGTGGTGGTAGTAGTAGTAGCAGCAGCAATAGTAGTGGTGGTAGTAGTAGCAGCATTAGTAGTGGTGGTGGTGGTGGTAGTAGTAGTAGTAGCAGCAATAGTAGTGGTGGTAGTAGTAGCAGCATTAGTAGTGGTGGTGGTGGTGGTAGCAGCAGCAGCAGTAGTAGTGGTTGTGGTAGTAGTAGTAGTAGTGGTGGTGGTAGTAGCAGCATTAGTAGTGGTAGTGGTGGTAGTAGTAGCAGCAGAAGTAGTAGTGGTGGTGGTAGTAGTAGTAGAAGCAGCAGTAGTAGTGGTAGCAGCAGCAGCAATAGTGGTGGTGGTGGTAGTAGTAGTAGCAGCAGTAGCAGCATTAGTAGTGGTGGTGATGGTAGTAGCAGCAGCAGCAGCAGTAGTAGTGGTGGTAGTAGTAGTAGTAGAAGCAGCAGTAGTAGTGGTGGTAGTAGTAGTAGTAGAAGCAGCAGTAGTAGTGGTAGCAGCAGCAGCAGTAGTAGTGGTGGTAGTAGTAGTAGTAGAAGCAGCAGTAGTAGTGGTGGTAGTAGTAGTAGTAGAAGCAGCAGTAGTAGTGGTAGCAGCAGCAGCAGTATTAGTAGCAGCATTAGTAGTGGTGGTGGTGGTAGTAGTAGTAGAAGCAGCAGTAGTAGTAGTAGCAGCATTAGTAGTGGTATTGGTGGTGGTAGTAGTAGTAGAAGCAGCAGTAGTAGTAGCAGCAATCGTAGAGTGGTGGTAGTAGTATCATCAACAGCAGTAGTAGTAGCAGCAATAGTAGTGGTGGTAGTAGTAGCAGCAGCAGTAGTAGTGGTGGTGGTGCTAGTAGTAGCAGCAGCAGTAGTAGTGGTAGTGGTGGTAGTAGTATCAGCAGCAGTAGTAGTGGTGGTAGTAGTATCATCAACAGCAGTAGTAGTAGTAGCAGCAATAGTAGTGGTGGTGGTGGTAGTAGTAGTAGCAGTAGTAGCAGCAGCAATAGTAGTGGTGGTGGTGCTAGTAGTAGCAGCAGCAGTAGTAGTGGTGGTGGTGGTAGTAGTATCAGCAGCAGTAGTAGTGGTGGTGGTGGTAGTAGTAGCAGCAGCAGTAGTAGTGGTAGTGGTGGTAGTAGTAGTAGTAGCAGCAGCAGTAGTTGTGGTGGTAGTAGTAGCAGCAGCAGTAGTAGTGGTGGTAGTGGTAGTAGCAGCAGCAGTAGTAGTGGTGGTGGTGGTAGTAGCAGCAGAAGCAGTAGTAGTGGTGGTAGTAGCAGCAGCAGTAGTAGTAGTGGTGGTAGTAGTAGCAGTAGCAGCAGTAGTAGTAGTGGTGGTGGTGGTAGTAGTAGCAGCAGCAGTAGTAGTGGTGGTAGTGGTAGTAGTAGCAGTAGTAGTGGTGGTAGTAGTAGTAGCAGCAATAGTAGTGGTGGTAGTAGTAGCAGTAGTAGTGGTGGTGGTGGTAGTAGTAGTAGCAGCAATAGTAGTGGTGGTAGTAGTAGCAATAGTAGTGGTGGTAGTAGTAATAGTAGTGGTGGTGGTAGTAGTAATAGTAGTGGTGGTAGTAGTAGCAATAGTAGTGGTGGTAGTAGTAGCAATAGTAGTGGTGGTAGTAGTAATAGTAGTGGTGGTGGTAGTAGTAATAGTAGTGGTGGTAGTAGTAGCAATAGTAGTGGTGGTAGTAGTAGCAGTAGTAGTGGTGGTGGTGGTAGTAGTAGTAGCAGCAATAGTAGTGGTGGTAGTAGTAGCAATAGTAGTGGTGGTAGTAGTAATAGTAGTGGTGGTGGTAGTAGTAATAGTAGTGGTGGTAGTAGTAGCAATAGTAGTGGTGGTAGTAGTAGCAATAGTAGTGGTGGTAGTAGTAATAGTAGTGGTGGTGGTAGTAGTAATAGTAGTGGTGGTAGTAGTAGTAGCAATAGTAGTGGTGGTGGTAGTAGTAATAGTAGCAGTAGTAGCAGCAATAGTAGTGGTGGTAGTAGTAGCAGCAGCAGTAGTAGTAGTATCAGCAATAGTAGGGGTGGTGGTGGTGGTAGTAGTAGTAGAAGCAGCAGTAGTAGTAGTAGCAGCATTAGTAGTGGTGGTGGTGGTAGCATCAGCAGCAGTAGTAGTAGTAGCAGCAATAGTAGTTGTGGTAGTAGTAGCATCAGCAGCGGTAGTAGTAGTAGAAGCAATAGTAGTGGTGGTAGTAGTAGCAGCAGTAGTAGTGGTTGTGGTGGTAGTAGTAGCAGCAGCAGTAGTAGTAGCAGCAATAGTAGTTGTGGTAGTAGTAGCAGCAGCAGTAGTAGTAGTAGTAGTAGCAGCAATAGTAGTGGTGGTGGTGGTAGTACTAGCAGCATTAGTAGTTGTGGTAGTAGTAGCAGCAATAGTAGTGGTGGTAGTAGTAGCAGCAATAGTAGTGGTGGTAGTAGTAGCAGCAGCAGTAGTAGTAGCAGCAATAGTAGTGGTGGTAGTTGTAGCAGCATTAGTAGTAGTAGCAGCAATAGTAGTGGTGGTGGTAGTAGTAGCAGCAGCAGTAGTAGTAGCAGCAATAGTAGTGGTGGTAGTAGTAGCAGCAGCAGTAGTAGTAGTAGTAGTAGTAGCAGCAATAGTAGTGGTGGTGGTGGTAGTAGTAGCAGCAGCAGTAGTAGTAGCAGCAGCAGCAGTAGTAGTAGTAGCAGCAATAGTAGTGTTTATATTTATGTTAATATCAAGTTTATGTGTGTTTGTGTGGTGGTGGTAGTAGTAGCAGCAGTAGTAGTAGTAGTAGCAGCAATAGTAGTGGTGGTAGTAGTAGCAGTAATAATAGTATTATTATAACTGCCGACAGTCATAGCTGACTATCGTTTTTTGCAGCCCCCTCCCCCTCTCGAAATATTATTCGTTCTATTCTATGGCCATGTATTCCCTTTTTCTATGAACCTGTCTACTTCTTGTTTGAGTTGTAGCTTTACAGTGTGTTTCCAAAGATTGTGGTCTACAGCTATGTCTTCCCAGGCTGCAGGGTTTATGTTCAGTCTTCATGTCACGTATACACACGTCTATCCATCGGAGTTTTGGGACCACCTTTTGCCATCTGCAAGTTGTCCATAAAGTATATCTTTTAGTATGCGCCCATCTTTCATGCGATGTACGTGACCAAGCCAGCGTGACCTACGCTGAGCAGCGGGTAGATGTTCGGGAGGCGTGAAAGCTCGAATATCCACGTGTGTCACTTTGTCCTTGCTGATGAGACCAACGAATGGTCGAGGCTGGGATGACGTAACAAATATATTTGGGGAGTGACGAGTTTGAGGGGAAGCGGCTGGGGAAGGGGTCATGAATCTGCATGTGATATCGTGCAACTCTGTCATCAATATATTGTAACACATAAACTCACACCACACACAAACTCACACCACACACAAATGCACATAAACTCACACTACACATAAACTCACACCACACACAAACACACATAAACTCACACCACACACAAACACACATAAACTCACATAAACTCACATAAACTCACACCACACACAAACACACAAAAACTCACAACGCACACAAACACACATAAACTCACACCACACAAAAACACACATGAACTCACAACGCACACAAACACACAAAAACTCACACCACACACAAACACACATAAACACACACCACACACATAAACTCACACCACACACAAACACACATAAACTCACACCACACACAAACACACATAAACTCACACCACACACAAACACACATAAACTCACACCACACATAAACACACATAAACTCACACCACATAATATTAGAAACACATAAACTCACACCACACACATAAACTCACACCACGCACAAACGCACATAAACTCACACAACACACAAAAATTCACACCACACACATAAACTCACACACAAAACATATTCTACAAGATGAATCCCACTAACGAGAGAGATGTGAGCTAACTCCAACATCCCCTTTTACTAGCAGCAACTTTCTCACTGAACGTATTTCCAATATACATAGACTACCAAATGTTTGCATCTAGACTTGTTTTCCTAAATCTTTTTTTGTTCGTATGAATATATCAACAAGCATTTACCCCTGAGCAACCTCTACTTCTTTCCTTCCTCATTCATCTTTCAGCGTCGAGTGAATATATCATTTGTTGTCTTTTGCTCTTCTGTTGGCCTCTCCTACTGTTATGTTTCCTAGTGTTTCTAATATTCCATCAATCCATCTTTTGCTGGCCTCTCCTGCTGTTATGTTTCCTAGTGTTTCTAATATTCCATCAATCCATCTTTTGCTGGCCTCTCCTGCTGTTATGTTTCCTAGTGTTTCTAATATTCCATCAATCCATCTTTTGCTAGCCTCTCCTGCTGTTATGTTTCCTAGTGTCTCTAATATTCAATTAATCCATCTTTTGCTCGTCTGTTAACCTCTCTAGCTGTTATGTTTCCTAGTGTTTCTAATATTCCATCAATCCATTTTTTGCTTTTCTGTTGGCCTCTCCTGCTGTTGTGTTTCCTAGTGTTTCTAATATTCCATCAATCCATCTTTTGTTGGCCTCTCCTGTTGTTATGTTTCCTAGTGTTTCTAATACTCCATCTTGTCTTGGTCGGCCCTTGTGTCTGCTGTTCTCACAACTTTTATTAAAGGCATCTACAGACCTTATTGACTGAACTCTGCAAGCACCACAGGGTTGCCCTGCAGTGGATCCCGTCTCACTGTGGAATACCAGGAAATGAGAAAGCAGATCAGTTGGCAAAGGAAGGTTCAACAGGCACACAACTAGATACACCAGTTACATACCATCATAAGAAACAGATAATCAAATCAATCAGAGGACCACAAGCCCCATATCAGGATGCCTTTCATAATATGAATAGATATGAACAAGTTATCATTATACGCCTAAGAACAGGACACAATCGACTCCATAGTCACATGTATACAAAATTCAAGATCGGCACATCAACTACTTGTACATGTGGACAGGCACCCCAGACTGCTGAACATATACTTCAAGACTGCACTGAATATAGTAGACTGAGGAAAATCCATTGGCCCATAGATACAACACTACAGACAAAACTATATGGACCACTGCAAGAATTACAAAAGACAGTAAAATTCATACAGGAAACGACATTGCTGATATAGACAATACTTCGAGCGAACGAAAGATAGATAGATAAAAGGCTCGGTGTGTTGTGATATTTTGACATATTACGTGGTCAAACCGTTTTTTCTATTGTTTCTCCATCTATCCTATGGCGAGAATTATTTCTAGCTTTTCTCTCAAACTGTTGTTATAATGAAACATACTCCGAAATGAGAAAACCATCTACCCATCAACCTCATTAAACATGGACACATTCTCTGTAACTCTGATCGCCACCCTCACACCCAATATCTCCTTGAACTGTCATCACATTTTCTAGATTGTACCTCTTCTTCCTCTCTACCAACCAAACATGTCTTCCACACATACTACCCCTTACCTTGTCAGCTCCTTCCTCACACACACACACTCTCCCTCACCTTGCCGTCTCCACACGAAGTTTTCTCCAGCGCAAAGATACCCTGGTAGTAGCCAGCCTCGTCGGGCAACGCACACCACATTCTCCTACACATGCTGGGGTAGCCCTCGCGCAGCTGGAGACTCTGTCAGACATGAACACACAGACATGAACACACAGCCATGAACACACAGACATCAAAACACAGACATGAACATACAGAGCTATCAACACACAGACATGAACACACAGAGCTATCAACACACAGACGTGAACATACAGAGCTATCAACACACAGACATGAACACACAGAGCTATCAACACACAGAGCTATCAACACACAAACATGAACATACAGAGCTATCAACACACAGACATGAACACACAGAGCTATCAACACACAGACATGAACACGCAGAGCTATCAACACACAGACATGAACACACAGAGCTATCAACACACAGACATGAACGCACAGACATGAACACACAGACATCAAGAACATTGACTAGATGTTCATGAAGTTTGTCTAGTTGATGAGATGTTCATTAAGTTTGTCTAGTCTGAGTCTGCTTGACGAGATGTTCATTAAGATTGAGTAGTCTGAGCCTAGTTGAAGAGATGTTCATTAAATTTGACTAGTTGATGAGATGTTAATTAAGTTAATCTAGTCTGAGTCTACTTGACGAGATGTTCATTAAGTTTGTCTAGTCTGAATCTAGTTGATGAGATGTTCATTAAATTTGTCTAGTCTGAGACTAATTGACGAGATGTTCATTAAGTTTATCTACTTGATGAGATGTTCATTAAGTTTGTCTAGTCTGAGACTACGTGGCGAGATGTTCATGAAGTTTCTCTAGTATGGGTCCAGTTGATGAGGTGTTCATTAAGTTTTACTAGTTGATGAAATGTTCATTAAGTTTGTCTAGTCTGAGTCTAGTTGATGAGCTGTTCATTAAGTTTGTCTAGTTTGAGTTTAGTTGATGAGATGTTCATTAAGATTGTCTAGTTGATGAGATGTTCATTAAGATTGTCTAGTTGATGAGATGTTCATTAAGTTTGTCTAGCCTGAGTCTAGTTGGTGAGATGTTCATTAAGTTTGTCTAGCCTGAGTCTAGTTGGTGAGATGTTCATTATATTTGTCTAGTCTGAGTCTACATGACGAGATATTCATTAAGTTTGTCTAGTCTGATAACATCCGATGGAAGATGCAACACAGAAATAAAAAGCAGAATAGCTCAGGCCAAAGTAGCATTTCAGAAAATTAAAAATATCTTATGCAACAAATCTATGTCAATAGAAATGAGAAAGAGAGTTCATCGATGCTATATAGAACCAATTCTGAACTATGGAAGTGAATCATGGACATAAGATAAACAAATGAAAAGACGATTAGAGCCCACAGAGATGAGATTTCTCAGAAGAATGTTGAAAGTTCCCTGGACAGCTAAAAAGACAAATGAGAAAGTTCTCAAAGAGGCCAACACAAAAAGAGAGCTCTTAAAAAAACGTCAGAAAGAAGCAATCAATATTATTCGGGCACATCATGAGAAGAGGAAAGTTGGAATACGTGGCTACAACTGGCAAAATAAAAGGAAAGAGAGATCGCGGACGACAAAGCGAGAAAGAGAGAAAATACTGTATATCTTGGTGTCATGGCATGGAAAACAGTCAACAACAGAACTCATACGATGCACTTTGGATAGAAGATTGTGGAAGGACACGATCGCGAACGCCAACCGCTACGATACATGATGATGATGATGTCCATTAAAGTTTATCCAGTCTGAGTCTAGTTGACGAGATGTTCATTAGGTTTGTCTAGTTGATGAGACTTTCATTAATTTTGTCTAGTTGACGAGATGTTCATTAAGTTTGTCTAGTTGATGAGACTTTCATTAATTTTGTCTAGTTGACGAGATGTTCATTAAGTTTGTCTAGTCTGTGTTTACTTGATGAGATGTTTATTAAATTTGTCTAGTATGAGTCTACTTGACATGATGTTCATTACGTTTGTCTAGTCTGAATCTACTTATCGAGATGTTCATAAATTTGACTAGTCTGAGTCTGGTTGATGAGAAGATCATTTAATTTGTCTGGTCTTAGTCTACTTGACGAGATGTTCATTAAGTGTGCCTAGTCTGAGACTATTTGACAAAATGTTCATGAAGTTTGTCTAGTTGATGAGATTTTCATTAATTTTGTCTAATTGACGAGATGTTAATTAAGTTTGTCTAGTCTGAGTTTACTTGATGAGATGTTTATTAAATTTGTCTAGTATGAGTCTACTTGACATGATGTTCATTAAGTTTGTCTAGTCTGAGTCTATTTGATGAGATGTTCATTAAGTTTGTCTAGTCTGAATCTACTTGACGAGATGCTCATTAAGTTTGTCTAGTCTAAGTCTACTTGACGAGATGTTCATTAATTTTGTCTAGTTCATGAAATGATCATTAAGTTTATGTAGTTGACGAGATGTTCATTAAGTTTGTATAGTCTGAGTCTAGTTGATGAGATGTTCATTAATTTTGTCTAGTCTAAGTCTACTTGACGAGATGTTCATTAAGTTCGTCTAGTTAGTGAGATTTTCATTAAATTTGTCTAGTCTGAGTCTACTTGACAAGATGTACATTACGTTTGTCTAATCTGAGTCTAATTGACGAGATGTTCATGAAGTTTGTCTAGTCTGAGTCTACTTGACGAGATGTTCATTAAGTTTGTCTAATCTGAGTCTAATTGACGAGATGTTCATGAAGTTTGTCTAGTTGATGAGATTTTCATTAATTTTGTCTAGTTGACGAGATGTTAATTAAGTTTGTCTAGTCTGAGTTTACTTGATGAGATGTTTATTAAATTTGTCTAGTATGAGTCTACTTGACATGATGTTCATTAAGTTTGTCTAGTCTGAGTCTATTTGATGAGATGTTCATTAAGTTTGTCTAGTCTGAATCTACTTGACGAGATGCTCATTAAGTTTGTCTAGTCTAAGTCTACTTGACGAGATGTTCATTAATTTTGTCTAGTTCATGAAATGATCATTAAGTTTATGTAGTTGACGAGATGTTCATTAAGTTTGTATAGTCTGAGTCTAGTTGATGAGATGTTCATTAATTTTGTCTAGTCTAAGTCTACTTGACGAGATGTTCATTAAGTTCGTCTAGTTAGTGAGATTTTCATTAAATTTGTCTAGTCTGAGTCTACTTGACAAGATGTACATTACGTTTGTCTAATCTGAGTCTAATTGACGAGATGTTCATGAAGTTTGTCTAGTCTGAGTCTACTTGACGAGATGTTCATTAAGTTTGTCTAATCTGAGTCTAATTGACGAGATGTTCATGAAGTTTGTCTAGTTGATGAGATTTTCATTAATTTTGTCTAGTTGACGAGATGTTTATTAAGTTTTTTTCTATTCTGAGTTTACTTGATGAAATGTTTTTTTTAATTTGTCTAGTCTGAGTCTGCATGACAAGATGTTCATTAAGTTTGTCTTGTCTGAGTCTATTTGATGAGATGTTCATTAACTTTGTCTAGTCTGAGTCTACATGACGAGATGTTCATTAAGTTTGTCTAGTCTGAGTCAACTTGACGAGATGTTCATTATGTTTCTCTAGTCTGAGTCTAGTTGAAGAGATGTTCATTAAGTTCGTCTAGTATGAGTCTAGTGGAAGAGATGTTCATTAAGTTTGTCTAGTCTGAGCCTAGTTGATGAGATGTTCATTAAGTTTGTCTATTCTGAGTCTACTTGAAAAGATGTTCATTAAGTTTGTTTAATTGATGAGACGTTCATTAAGTTTGTCTAGTTGATGAGATGTTCATTAAGTTTGTCTAGTTGATGAGATGTTCATTAAGTTTGTCTAGCCTGAGTCTAGTTGGTGAGATGTTCATTATATTTGTCTAGTCTGAGTCTACATGACGAGATATTCATTAAGTTTGTCTAGTCTGATAACATCCGATGGAAGATGCAACACAGAAATAAAAAGCAGAATAGCTCAGGCCAAAGTAGCATTTCAGAAAATTAAAAATATCTTATGCAACAAATCTATGTCAATAGAAATGAGAAAGAGAGTTCATCGATGCTATATAGAACCAATTCTGAACTATGGAAGTGAATCATGGACATAAGATAAACAAATGAAAAGACGATTAGAGCCCACAGAGATGAGATTTCTCAGAAGAATGTTGAAAGTTCCCTGGACAGCTAAAAAGACAAATGAGAAAGTTCTCAAAGAGGCCAACACAAAAAGAGAGCTCTTAAAAAAACGTCAGAAAGAAGCAATCAATATTATTCGGGCACATCATGAGAAGAGGAAAGTTGGAATACGTGGCTACAACTGGCAAAATAAAAGGAAAGAGAGATCGCGGACGACAAAGCGAGAAAGAGAGAAAATACTGTATATCTTGGTGTCATGGCATGGAAAACAGTCAACAACAGAACTCATACGATGCACTTTGGATAGAAGATTGTGGAAGGACACGATCGCGAACGCCAACCGCTACGATACATGATGATGATGATGTCCATTAAAGTTTATCCAGTCTGAGTCTAGTTGACGAGATATTCATTAGGTTTGTCTAGTTGATGAGACTTTCATTAATTTTGTCTAGTTGACGAGATGTTCATTAAGTTTGTCTAGTTGATGAGACTTTCATTAATTTTGTCTAGTTGACGAGATGTTCATTAAGTTTGTCTAGTCTGTGTTTACTTGATGAGATGTTTATTAAATTTGTCTAGTATGAGTCTACTTGACATGATGTTCATTAAGTTTGTCTAGTCTGAATCTACTTATCGAGATGTTCATAAATTTGACTAGTCTGAGTCTGGTTGATGAGAAGATCATTTAATTTGTCTGGTCTTAGTCTACTTGACGAGATGTTCATTAAGTGTGCCTAGTCTGAGACTATTTGACAAAATGTTCATGAAGTTTGTCTAGTTGATGAGATTTTCATTAATTTTGTCTAATTGACGAGATGTTAATTAAGTTTGTCTAGTCTGAGTTTACTTGATGAGATGTTTATTAAATTTGTCTAGTATGAGTCTACTTGACATGATGTTCATTAAGTTTGTCTAGTCTGAATCTACTTGACGAGATGCTCATTAAGTTTGTCTAGTCTAAGTCTACTTGACGAGATGTTCATTAATTTTGTCTAGTTCATGAAATGATCATTAAGTTTATGTAGTTGACGAGATGTTCATTAAGTTTGTATAGTCTGAGTCTAGTTGATGAGATGTTCATTAATTTTGTCTAGTCTAAGTCTACTTGACGAGATGTTCATTAAGTTCGTCTAGTTAGTGAGATTTTCATTAAATTTGTCTAGTCTGAGTCTACTTGACAAGATGTACATTACGTTTGTCTAATCTGAGTCTAATTGACGAGATGTTCATGAAGTTTGTCTAGTCTGAGTCTACTTGACGAGATGTTCATTAAGTTTGTCTAATCTGAGTCTAATTGACGAGATGTTCATGAAGTTTGTCTAGTTGATGAGATTTTCATTAATTTTGTCTAGTTGACGAGATGTTTATTAAGTTTTTTTCTATTCTGAGTTTACTTGATGAAATGTTTTTTTAATTTGTCTAGTCTGAGTCTGCATGACAAGATGTTCATTAAGTTTGTCTTGTCTGAGTCTATTTGATGAGATGTTCATTAACTTTGTCTAGTCTGAGTCTACATGACGAGATGTTCATTAAGTTTGTCTAGTCTGAGTCAACTTGACGAGATGTTCATTATGTTTCTCTAGTCTGAGTCTAGTTGAAGAGATGTTCATTAAGTTCGTCTAGTCTGAGTCTAGTGGAAGAGATGTTCATTAAGTTTGTCTAGTCTGAGCCTAGTTGATGAGATGTTCATTAAGTTTGTCTATTCTGAGTCTACTTGAAAAGATGTTCATTAAGTTTGTTTAATTGATGAGACGTTCATTAAGTTTGTCTAGTTGATGAGATGTTCATTAAGTTTGTCTAGTTGATGAGATGTTCATTAAGTTTGTCTAGTCTGAGTCTAGTTGATGAGATGTTCATTAGGTTTGTCCATTCAGAGTCTACATGATGAGATGTTCATTACGTTTTTCTAGTCTTAGTCTACTTGACGAGATGTTCATTAAGTTTGTCTAGTCTGAGTCTACTTGACGAGATATTCATTAAGTTTGTTTAATCTGAGTCTACTTGACGAGATTTTCATTAAGTTTGTCTAGTTTTAGTCTACTTTTCAAAATGTTCATTAAGTTTGTCTAGATACAGTCTAGAAGTCCTTGAAGTGGATCATGCAAATCTTTAACCACATTCTGTCTGTAGAACTGACTCGTGATGACAACTTACCCGTCCAAAGTAGGAGCCGTTTCCGAGGGCAAGTTGGCACTGAAGGTCAGCAGAGAAGACCTGGCCTGGGTTGAGGCTGGTTGTCAAAACTGACAGGCCGCGTACGGACTTCTTGGTACATTTGGACCTTGGCCAGCGAGAGAGAGAGAGAGAGAGAGTGTGAAGTTATAATCTCACATGTCAGGTTGTATCACCTCAAATTGTCACAACAGATTGTGTTACCTCAAATTGTCACAACAGATTGTGTTACTTCAAATTGGCACAACAGATTGTATCACCTCAAATTGTCACAACAGATTGTGTTACCTCAAATTGTCACAACATATTGTGTTACGTCAAATTGTCACAACAGATTGCGTTACCTCAAATTGTCACAACAGATTGTGTCACCTCAAATTGTCACAACAGATTGTGTTACCTCAAATTGTCACAACAGATTGTGTTACTTCAAATTGGCACAACAGATTGTATCACCTCAAATTGTCACAACAGATTGTGTTACCTCAAATTGTCACAACATATTGTGTTACGTCAAATTGTCACAACAGATTGCGTTACCTCAAATTGTCACAACAGATTGTGTCACCTCAAATTGTCACAACAGATTGTGTTACCTCAAATTGTCACAACAGATTGTATCACCTCAAATTGCCACAACAGATTGTGTTACCTCAAATTGTCACAACAGATTGTGTTACGTCAAATTGTCACAACAGATTGCGTTACCTCAAATTGTCACAACAGATTGTGTCACCTCAAATTGTCACAACAGATTGTGTTACCTCAAATTGTCACAACAGATTGTATCACCTCAAATTGCCACAACAGATTGTGTTACCTCAAATTGTCACAACAGATTGTGTTACCTCAAATTGTCACAACAGATTGTGTCACCTCAAATTGTCAGAACAGATTGTGTCACCTCAAATTGTCACAACAGTGAATTTTACAGAATATAACGAAATCTGCTGAACTAATAAACACCAATCTTTAGATAGACGTTTACTACAATTATAGAACAAATAAACACCAATCTTTATATGAACTTTTACTACAATTATAGAACAAATAAACACCAATCTTTATATGAACTTTTACTACAATTATAGAACAAGTAAACACCAATCATTAGATGAACTTTTACTACAATTATAGAACAAGTAAACACCAATCTTTAGATGAACTTGTACTACAATTATAGAACAAATAAACACCAATTTTTAGATGAACTTTTACTACAATTATAGAACAAATAAACACCTAGCTGGAGATGAGCTTTTACTACAATTATAGAACAAATAAACACCAATCATTAGATGAACTTTTACTACAATTATAGAACAAATAAACACCAATTTTTAGATGAACTTTTACTACAATTATAGAACAAATAAACACCAATCATTAGATGAACTTTTACTACAATTATAGAACAAATAAACACCAATTTTTAGATGAACTTTTACTACAATTATAGAACAAGTAAACACCAATCATTAGATGAACTTTTACTACAATTATAGAACAAATAAACACCAATCATTAGATGAACTTTTACTACAATTATAGAACAAATAAACACCAATCATTAGATGAACTTTTACTACAATTATAGAACAAATAAACACCAATTTTTAGATGAACTTTTACTACAATTATAGAACAAGTAAACACCAATCATTATATGAACTTTTTCTACAATTATAGAACAAATAAACACCAATCTTTATATGAACTTTTACTACAATTATAGAACAAGTAAACACCAATCATTAGATGAACCTTTACTACAATTATAGAACAAGTAAACACCAATCATTAGATGAACTTGTACTACAATTATAGAACAAATAAACACCAATTTTTAGATGAACTTTTACTACAATTATAGAACAAATAAACACCTAGCTGGAGATGAGCTTTTACTACAATTATAGAACAAATAAACACCTAGCTGGAGATGAGCTTTTACTACAATTATAGAACAAATAAACACCAATCATTAGATGAACTTGTACTACAATTATAGAACAAATAAACACCAATCATTAGATGAACTTTTACTATAATTATAGAACAAATAAACACCAATCTTTAGATGAACTTTTAGTACAATTATAGAACAAATAAACACCAATCATTAGATGAACTTTTACTACAATTATAGAACAAATAAACACCAATCATTAGATGAACTTTTACTATAATTATAGAACAAATAAACACCAATCATTAGATGAACTTTTACTATAATTATAGAACAAATAAACACCAATCATTAGATGAACTTTTACTATAATTATAGAACAAATAAACACCAATCTTTATATGAACTTTTATTACAATTATAGAACAAATAAACATCAATCTTTAGATGATCTTTTAGTACAATTATAGAACAAATAAACACCAATCTTTAGATGATCTTTTAGTACAATTATAGAACAAATAAACGCCTAGCTTGAGATGAACTTTTGCTACAATTATGGAACTAATAAAAACCTAGCTTGAGATGAACTTTTGCTACAATTATGGAACTAATAAACACCTAGCTTGAGATGAACTTTTGCTACAATTATTGAACTAATAAACACCTAGCTTGAGATGAACTTTTGCTACAATTATGGAACTAATAAACACCTAGCTTGAGATGAACTTTTGCTACAATTATGGAACCAATAAACACCTAGCTTTAGATGAACTTTTGCTACAATTATGGAACTAATAAACACCTACCTTGAGATGAACTTTTGCTACAATTATTGAACTAATAAACACCTAGCTTGAGATGAACTTTTGCTACAATTATGGAACTAATAAACACCTAGCTTGAGATGAACTTTTGCTACAATTATGGAACTAATAAACACCTAGCTTGAGATGAACTTTTGCTACAATTATTGAACTAATAAACACCTCGCTTGAGATGAACTTTTGCTACAATTATGGAACTAATAAACACCTCGCTTGAGATGAACTTTTGCTACAATTATGGAACTAATAAACACCTCGCTTGAGATGAATTTTTGCTACAATTATGGAACTAATAAGGCTATAAGAATAAGCAAATTGAGACACCCATTAAACATCAAGATCAAAGACAAAGAAATAAAACAAGTAGAGGAATTCAAGTATTTAGGCGCAATGTTCACAGAAGATGGAAAACTAGACAGAGAAATTGACATGAGAATACAAAAAGCAAATGCTGTCACATACCAGCTTTCACCATTGTTAAGACATCCAAACATTTCTATGCCAGCTAAACAACAAATGATAAATAGCATCTTCATACCAACTTTGTGCTATGAAAGTCAAACATGGACCCTTTCTAAATCCCATTTAAGAAAGATCAATACATGTGAGATGCGATGCTTGAGAAAAGTAACAAACAACACAAGAAGAGATAGAATACCAAATGAAACCATAAGAAAAATGGTAGGAACAAAACCCTGCCAAGAATATATAGAACAACAACAACTTAAATGGTTCGGCCACCTGGTCAGAATGAATCCTTACCAACCACCATCAAGTGCGTTCTTCTCGAGAATGCATGGGAAAAGACCAAGAGGAAGACCCAGAAGAAGATGGATAGATGCAGTGACAGAGACATGTAACAACAAAGGAAAATCACTAATTCAGACAATTTGAGCAGCACAAGAACGGCAAATGATATAAATCACGACACCTTTTAGGTATCAGTGAAAGAGAAAAGAAGAAGAAAGAAGAAGATGGAACTAATAAACACCTAGCTTGAGATGAACTTTTGCTACAATTATGGAACTAATAAACACCAAATCTGAAGAAAAATATTTGGACTCAGGAAGAAGAAAAAAAAAGGAGGTAGGATAATGTTTGAGATAAATGTTGTCAAACACGGTGGCTTACTCTGAGACAAAGTTCTTGAAGGCTCGAACAGAGCACGGGGAGAACTGCCAGGGACGTGAGGCCAACAGTGCACGGTCAGGGGTCTTCAACTTCTGGGACATGATGTAGTTGTCCTCGTTCATGCAGCCCTTCTCCTCACCATCATGAACAGCGCTGAGGCTGACGACAAGTAGTGGACCAATGATGGTGGTGGTGATTGTTATTATTTCTATAACTTTATGTGAGTGCATGCACAACATGTACAAATGTTGGTGTTTGATCTGAAGGTGATGATTGTTATTAATTCCATTACTTTATGTGAGTGCATGCACAACATGTACAAATGTTGGTGTTTGATCTGAAGGTGATGATTGTTATTAATTCTATTACTTTATGTGAGTGCATGCACAACATGTACAAATGTTGGTGTTTGATCTGAAGGTGTAGCGTCTGTAATTCGTTGATTGATTCGCGATGTGAACGTGATAATTTTATGTTGATTTTGTGAAATATGAAGACTAGGTTTTGACACTGACATGAACGGCGTGAAATATGAAGACTAGGTTTTGACACTGACATGAACGGCGTGAAATATGAAGACTAGGTTTTGACACTGACATGAACGGCGTGAAATATGAAGACTAGGTTTTGACACTGACATGAACGGCGTGAAATATGAAGACTAGGTTTTGACACTGACATGAACGGCTTATGTAAGTCAGCCAACCCATCGAAGACAGAGGAGATCAACGAGCTTCTATTTGCAGACAATCAGGCACTAATACATGGAACAATAGAAGACCTACAAGAACATTTAAATAGGCTCAACAGTACAGACACTAATACATGAAACAATAGAAGACCTACAAGAACATTTAAATAGGCTCAACAGTACAGGCACTAATACATGAAACAATAGAAGACCTACCAGAACATTTAAATAGGCCTACAGGTACAAAATACAACATGGAAATAAACAAAACAGAAGTCATAAATGTCGCTAAAGAGAAACAGAACATCAACATAACTATAGAAGGCAGGTAGCTAAAACAAGTAGAGGAATTCAAATACCTAGGAAGTCTAGTGACAAACGATAATTCACAAACAGCAGAGATAGACTCGAGATGCAACAAAGCTTGTCAAATCATTGGACAGTTATCACCCCTATTGTCCAACAAGGAAATAACTCTGGAGGCAAAACGAGCACTATACAATACAATCTTCATCCCAACGTTGTGCTACCAATGCCAGACCTGGACCCTAGATGCAAGAACAATAAGGAAAATAACCTCTACCGAGATGAAATGTGTTAGGCGAATGACAGGAAACAGTCTGAGAGATAAGATCAGAAATGAAGAACTGAGAAACAAGCTAGGAATCATTCCCGCTATAGAAAACATAAAGAAACAACAGATAAAATGGTTTGGTCACGTGATATGACAGAAAGGACAAAAACAAAACAAAGAGCCTGATTATTAAACGTAGCGAGAACACTAGACTCAAGGGCCGACCATGACAAAGAAGGATTTCTGGAATTTTAGAAACACAAGGAAACATAACAGCAGTAGAGGCCAACAGAAGAACAAAAGGCCACAATTTATATCTCCCCTCGACACTGTAAGGCAAATGAGGAAGGAAAGAAGAAGAGTTGATTATGTGAAATGTGAAGATTTTGGGTTGATTATGTGAAATGTGAAGATTTTGGGTTGATTATGTGAAATGTGAAGATTTTGGGTTGATTATGTGAAATGTGAAGATTTTGGGTTGAATATGTGAAATGTGTTTTTTGCCTGCGAACAGTTGCAGGTACCTGTGACCAAGTTCATGTGCCGCCGTCGCTCCAACACTGCCTGTATTGTCCTGCTCGATGAGGGAGATGGAGTTGAGAGAGCACATTCCACCCAATTTAGCCAGACCTGGAGGAGATAAGTACAAGATCATTTTGTGGAGAAGTTGTCCGCAACTACAGATGGAGGTGTGTAGGATATGATGAGTTTGTGGAGAAGTTGTCCGCAACTACAGATGGAGGTGTGTAGGATATGATGAGTTTGTGGAGAAGTTGTCCGCAACTACAGATGGAGGTGTGTTGGATATGATGAGTTTGTGGAGAAGTTGTCCTCAACTACAGATGGAGGTGTGTAGGATATGATGAGTTTGTGGAGAAGAAAGATGAATGTTTCCAACAGTGGGAGTACTATAACAATGATCTCTGTAGTTTGTGTACTATAACAATGATCTCTGTAATTTGTGTACTATAACAATTATCTCTGTAGTTTGTGTACTATAACAATGATCTCTGTAGTTTGTGTACTATAACAATGATCTCTGTAGTTTGTGTACTATAACAATGATCTCTGTAATTTGTGTACTATAACAATTATCTCTGTAGTTTGTGTACTATAACAATGATCTCTGTAGTTTGTGTATACTATAATAATGATCTCTGTAGTGTGTGTACTATAACAATGGTCTCTGTAGTGTGTGTACTATAACAATGATCTCTGTAGTTTGTGTACTATAACAATGATCTCTGTAGTGTGTGTACTATAACAATGATCTCTGTAGTGTGTGTACTATAACAATGATCTCTGTAGTGTGTGTACTATAACAATTCTCTCTGTAATTTGTGTACTATAACAATTATCTCTGTAGTTTGTGTACTATAACAATGATCTCTGTAGTGTGTGTACTATAACAATGGTATCTGTAGTGTGTGTACTATAACAATGATCTGTGTAGTTTGTGTACTATAACAATGATCTCTGTAGTTTGTGTACTATAACAATGGTATCTGTAGTGTGTGTACTATAACAATGATCTGTGTAATTTGTGTACTATAACAATGATCTCTGTAATTTGTGTACTATAACAATTATCTCTGTAGTTTGTGTACTATAACAATGATCTGTGTAGTTTGTGTACTATAACAATGATCTCTGTAGTGTGTGTACTATAACAATGATCTCTGTACTATAACAATGATCGTTGTACTATAACAATGATCTCTGTAGTTTGTGTACTATAACAATGATCTCTGTAGTTTGTGTACTATAACAATGATCTCTGTAGTGTGTGTACTATAACAATGATCTCTGTAGTGTGTGTACTATAACAATGATCTCTGTAGTGTGTGTACTATAACAATAATCTCTGTAGTGTGTGTACTATAACAATGATCTCTGTAGTTTGTGTACTATAACAATGATCTCTGTAGTGTGTGTACTATAACAATGATCTCTGTAGTTTGTGTACTATAACAATGATCTCTGTAGTGTGTGTACTATAACAATGATCTCTGTAGTTTGTGTACTATAACAATGATCTCTGTAGTTTGTGTACTATAACAATGATCTCTGTAGTTTGTGTACTATAACAATGATCTCTGTAGTTTGTGTACTATAACAATGATCTCTGTAGTGTGTGTACTATAACAATGATCTCTGTAGTTTGTGTACTATAACAATGATCTGTGTAGTTTGTGTACTATAACAATGATCTCTGTAGTGTGTGTAATATAACAATAATCTCTGTAGTGTGTGTACTATAACAATGATCTCTGTAGTGTGTGTACTATAACAATGATCTGTGTAGTGTGTGTACTATAACAATGATCTCTGTAGTGTGTGTACTATAACAGTGATCTGTGTAGTGTGTGTACTATAACAATGATCTGTGTAGTGTGTGTACTATAACAATGATCTCTGTAGTGTGTGTACTATAACAATGATCTCTGTAGTGTGTGTACTATAACAATAATCTCTGTAGTGTGTGTACTATAACAATGATCTCTGTAGTGTGTGTACTATAACAATGATCTCTGTAGTGTGTGTACTATAACAATGATCTGTGTAGTGTGTGTACTATAACAATGATCTCTGTAGTGTGTGTACTATAACAATGATCTCTGTAGTGTGTGTACTATAACAATAATCTCTGTAGTGTGTGTTCTATAACAATGATCTCTGTAGTGTGTGTACTATAACAATGGTCTCTGTAGTGTGTGTACTATAACAATGATCTCTGTACTATAACAATAATCTCGGTAGTGTGTGTACTATAACAACGATCTCTGTAGTGAGTGTACTATAACAATGATCTCTGTAGTTTGTGTACTATAACAATGATCTCTGTAGTGTGTGTACTATAACAATGATCTGTGTAGTGTGTGTAATATAACAATAATCTCTGTAGTGTGTGTACTATAACAATGATCTCTGTAGTGTGTGTACTAAAACAATGATCTCTGTAGTGTGTGTAATATAACAATAATCTCTGTAGTGTGTGTACTATAACAATGATCTCTGTAGTGTGTGTACTATAACAATGATCTGTGTAGTGTGTGTACTATAACAATGATCTCTGTACTATAACAATGATCTCTGTACTATAACAATGATCTCTGTAGTGTGTGTACTATAACAATGATCTCTGTACTATAACAATGATCTCTGTACTATAACAATGATCTCTGTAGTGTGTGTACTATAACAATGATCTCTGTAGTGTGTGTACTATAACAATGATCTCTGTACTATAACAATGATCGTTGTACTATAACAATGATCTCTGTAGTTTGTGTACTCAATGATCTCTGTAGTGTGTGTACTATAACAATGATCTCTGTACTATAACAATGATCTCTGTAGTGTGTGTACTATAACAATGATCTCTGTAGTGTGTGTACTATAACAATGATCTCTGTACTATAACAATGATCTCTGTAGTGTGTGTACTATAACAATGATCTCTGTAGTGTGTGTACTATAACAATGATCTCTGTACTATAACAATGATCTCTGTAGTGTGTGTACTATAACAATGATCTCTGTAGTGTGTGTACTATAACAATGATCTTTGTAGTGTGTGTACTATAACGATGATCTGTGTAGTGTGTGTACTATAACAATGATCTCTGTAGTGTGTGTACTATAACAATGATCTCTGTACTATAACAATGATCTGTGTAGTGTGTGTACTATAACAATGATCTCTGTACTATAACAATAATCTCTGTAGTGTGTGTACTATAACAATGGTCTCTGTAGTTTTTGTACTATAACAATGATCTCTGTAGTGTGTGTACTATAACAATGATCTCTGTACTATAACAATGATCTCTGTAGTGTGTGTACTATAACAATGATCTCTGTAGTGTGTGTACTATAACAATGGTCTCTGTAGTGTGTGTACTATAACAATGATCTCTGTAGTTTGTGTACTATAACAATGATCTCTGTAATTTGTGTACTATAACAATTATCTCTGTAGTTTGTGTACTATAACAATGATCTCTGTAGTTTGTGTACTATAACAATGATCTCTGTAGTTTGTGTACTATAACAATGATCTCTGTAATTTGTGTACTATAACAATTATCTCTGTAGTTTGTGTACTATAACAATGATCTCTGTAGTTTGTGTATACTATAATAATGATCTCTGTAGTGTGTGTACTATAACAATGGTCTCTGTAGTGTGTGTACTATAACAATGATCTCTGTAGTTTGTGTACTATAACAATGATCTCTGTAGTGTGTGTACTATAACAATGATCTCTGTAGTGTGTGTACTATAACAATGATCTCTGTAGTGTGTGTACTATAACAATTCTCTCTGTAATTTGTGTACTATAACAATTATCTCTGTAGTTTGTGTACTATAACAATGATCTCTGTAGTGTGTGTACTATAACAATGGTATCTGTAGTGTGTGTACTATAACAATGATCTGTGTAGTTTGTGTACTATAACAATGATCTCTGTAGTTTGTGTACTATAACAATGGTATCTGTAGTGTGTGTACTATAACAATGATCTGTGTAATTTGTGTACTATAACAATGATCTCTGTAATTTGTGTACTATAACAATTATCTCTGTAGTTTGTGTACTATAACAATGATCTCTGTAGTTTGTGTACTATAACAATGATCTCTGTAGTGTGTGTAATACAACAATAATCTCTGTAGTGTGTGTACTATAACAATGATCTCTGTAGTGTGTGTACTATAACAATGATCTGTGTAGTTTGTGTACTATAACAATGATCTCTGTAGTGTGTGTACTATAACAATGATCTCTGTACTATAACAATGATCGTTGTACTATAACAATGATCTCTGTAGTTTGTGTACTATAACAATGATCTCTGTAGTTTGTGCACTATAACAATGATCTCTGTAGTGTGTGTACTATAACAATGATCTCTGTAGTGTGTGTACTATAACAATGATCTCTGTAGTGTGTGTACTATAACAATAATCTCTGTAGTGTGTGTACTATAACAATGATCTCTGTAGTTTGTGTACTATAACAATGATCTCTGTAGTGTGTGTACTATAACAATGATCTCTGTAGTTTGTGTACTATAACAATGATCTCTGTAGTGTGTGTACTATAACAATGATCTCTGTAGTTTGTGTACTATAACAATGATCTCTGTAGTTTGTGTACTATAACAATGATCTCTGTAGTTTGTGTACTATAACAATGATCTCTGTAGTTTGTGTACTATAACAATGATCTCTGTAGTGTGTGTACTATAACAATGATCTCTGTAGTTTGTGTACTATAACAATGATCTGTGTAGTTTGTGTACTATAACAATGATCTCTGTAGTGTGTGTAATATAACAATAATCTCTGTAGTGTGTGTACTATAACAATGATCTCTGTAGTGTGTGTACTATAACAATGATCTGTGTAGTGTGTGTACTATAACAATGATCTCTGTAGTGTGTGTACTATAACAGTGATCTGTGTAGTGTGTGTACTATAACAATGATCTGTGTAGTGTGTGTACTATAACAATGATCTCTGTAGTGTGTGTACTATAACAATGATCTCTGTAGTGTGTGTACTATAACAATAATCTCTGTAGTGTGTGTACTATAACAATGATCTCTGTAGTGTGTGTACTATAACAATGATCTCTGTAGTGTGTGTACTATAACAATGATCTGTGTAGTGTGTGTACTATAACAATGATCTCTGTAGTGTGTGTACTATAACAATGATCTCTGTAGTGTGTGTACTATAACAATAATCTCTGTAGTGTGTGTTCTATAACAATGATCTCTGTAGTGTGTGTACTATAACAATGGTCTCTGTAGTGTGTGTACTATAACAATGATCTCTGTACTATAACAATAATCTCGGTAGTGTGTGTACTATAACAACGATCTCTGTAGTGAGTGTACTATAACAATGATCTCTGTAGTTTGTGTACTATAACAATGATCTCTGTAGTGTGTGTACTATAACAATGATCTGTGTAGTGTGTGTAATATAACAATAATCTCTGTAGTGTGTGTACTATAACAATGATCTCTGTAGTGTGTGTACTAAAACAATGATCTCTGTAGTGTGTGTAATATAACAATAATCTCTGTAGTGTGTGTACTATAACAATGATCTCTGTAGTGTGTGTACTATAACAATGATCTGTGTAGTGTGTGTACTATAACAATGATCTCTGTACTATAACAATGATCTCTGTACTATAACAATGATCTCTGTAGTGTGTGTACTATAACAATGATCTCTGTACTATAACAATGATCTCTGTACTATAACAATGATCTCTGTAGTGTGTGTACTATAACAATGATCTCTGTAGTGTGTGTACTATAACAATGATCTCTGTACTATAACAATGATCGTTGTACTATAACAATGATCTCTGTAGTTTGTGTACTCAATGATCTCTGTAGTGTGTGTACTATAACAATGATCTCTGTACTATAACAATGATCTCTGTAGTGTGTGTACTATAACAATGATCTCTGTAGTGTGTGTACTATAACAATGATCTCTGTACTATAACAATGATCTCTGTAGTGTGTGTACTATAACAATGATCTCTGTAGTGTGTGTACTATAACAATGATCTCTGTACTATAACAATGATCTCTGTAGTGTGTGTACTATAACAATGATCTCTGTAGTGTGTGTACTATAACAATGATCTTTGTAGTGTGTGTACTATAACGATGATCTGTGTAGTGTGTGTACTATAACAATGATCTCTGTAGTGTGTGTACTATAACAATGATCTCTGTACTATAACAATGATCTGTGTAGTGTGTGTACTATAACAATGATCTCTGTACTATAACAATGATCTCTGTAGTGTGTGTACTATAACAATGGTCTCTGTAGTTTTTGTACTATAACAATTATCTCTGTAGTGTGTGTACTATAACAATGATCTCTGTACTATAACAATGATCTCTGTAGTGTGTGTACTATAACAATGATCTCTGTAGTGTGTGTACTATAACAATGGTCTCTGTAGTGTGTGTACTATAACAATGATCTCTGTACTATAACAATGATCTGTGTAGTGTGTGTACTATAACAATGATCTCTGTACTATAACAATAATCTCTGTAGTGTGTGTACTATAACAATGATCTGTGTAGTGTGTGTACTATAACAATGATCTCTGTACTATAACAATGATCTGTGTAGTGTGTGTACTATAACAATGATCTCTGTAGTGTGTGTACTATAACAATGATCTGTGTAGTGTGTGTACTATAACAATGATCTCTGTAGTGTGTGTACTATAACAGTGATCTGTGTAGTGTGTATACTATAACAATGATCTGTGTAGTGTGTGTACTATAACAATGATCACTGTAGTGTGTGTACTATAACAATGATCTCTGTAGTGTGTGTACTATAACAATAATCTCTGTAGTGTGTGTACTATAACAATGATCTCTGTAGTGTGTGTACTATAACAATGATCTCTGTAGTGTGTGTACTATAACTGATCTGTGTAGTGTGTGTACTATAACAATGATCTCTGTAGTGTGTGTACTATAACAATGATCTCTGTAGTGTGTGTACTATAACAATAATCTCTGTAGTGTGTGTTCTATAACAATGATCTCTGTAGTGTGTGTACTATAACAATGGTCTCTGTACTATAACAATAATCTCTGTAGTGTGTGTACTATAACAACGATCTCTGTAGTGAGTGTACTATAACAATGATCTCTGTAGTTTGTGTACTATAACAATGATCTCTGTAGTGTGTGTACTATAACAATGATCTGTGTAGTGTGTGTAATATAACAATAATCTCTGTAGTGTGTGTACTATAACAATGATCTCTGTAGTGTGTGTACTAAAACAATGATCTCTGTAGTGTGTGTAATATAACAATAATCTCTGTAGTGTGTGTACTATAACAATGATCTCTGTAGTGTGTGTACTATAACAATGATCTGTGTAGTGTGTGTACTATAACAATGATCTCTGTAGTGTGTGTACTATAACAATGATCTCTGTAGTGTGTGTACTATAACAATGATCTCTGTACTATAACAATGATCGTTGTACTATAACAATGATCTCTGTAGTTTGTGTACTATAACAATGATCTCTGTAGTGTGTGTACTATAACAATGATCACTGTACTATAACAATGATCTCTGTAGTGTGTGTACTATAACAATGATCTCTGTAGTGTGTGTACTATAACAATGATCTCTGTACTATAACAATGATCTGTGTAGTGTGTGTAATATAACAATAATCTCTGTAGTGTGTGTACTATAACAATGATCTCTGTAGTGTGTGTACTAAAACAATGATCTCTGTAGTGTGTGTAATATAACAATAATATCTGTAGTGTGTGTACTATAACAATGATCTCTGTAGTGTGTGTACTATAACAATGATCTGTGTAGTGTGTGTACTATAACAATGATCTCTGTAGTGTGTGTACTATAACAATGATCTCTGTACTATAACAATGATCTCTGTAGTGTGTGTACTATAACAATGATCTCTGTACTATAACAATGATCTCTGTAGTGTGTGTACTATAAAAATGATCTCTGTAGTGTGTGTACTATAACAATGATCTCTGTACTATAACAATGATCGTTGTACTATAACAATGATCACTGTAGTTTGTGTACTATAACAATGATCTCTGTAGTGTGTGTACTATAACAATGATCTCTGTACTATAACAATGATCTCTGTAGTGTGTGAACTATAACAATGATCTCTGTAGTGTGTGTACTATAACAATGATCTCTGTACTATAACAATGATCTCTGTAGTGTGTGTACTATAACAATGATCTCTGTAGTGTGTGTACTATAACAATGATCTCTGTACTATAACAATGATCTCTGTAGTGTGTGTACTATAACAATGATCTCTGTAGTGTGTGTACTATAACAATGATCTTTGTAGTGTGTGTACTATAACGATGATCTGTGTAGTGTGTGTACTATAACAATGATCTCTGTAGTGTGTGTACTATAACAATGATCTCTGTACTATAACAATTATCTGTGTAGTGTGTGTACTATAACAATGATCTCTGTACTATAACAATGATCTCTGTAGTGTGTGTACTATAACAATGGTCTCTGTAGTTTTTGTACTATAACAATGATCTCTGTAGTGTGTGTACTATAACAATGATCTCTGTACTATAACAATGATCTCTGTAGTGTGTGTACTATAACAATGATCTCTGTAGTGTGTGTACTATAACAATGGTCTCTGTAGTGTGTGTACTATAACAATGATCTCTGTACTATAACAATGATCTGTGTAGTGTGTGTACTATAACAATGATCTCTGTACTATAACAATAATCTCTGTAGTGTGTGTACTATAACAATGATCTGTGTAGTGTGTGTACTATAACAATGATCTCTGTACTATAACAATGATCTGTGTAGTGTGTGTACTATAACAATGATCTCTGTAGTGTGTGTACTATAACAATGATCTGTGTAGTGTGTGTACTATAACAATGATCTCTGTAGTGTGTGTACTATAACAGTGATCTGTGTAGTGTGTGTACTATAACAGTGATCTGTGTAGTGTGTGTACTATAACAATGATCTGTGTAGTGTGTGTACTATAACAATGATCTCTGTAGTGTGTGTACTATAACAATGATCTCTGTAGTGTGTGTACTATAACAATAATCTCTGTAGTGTGTGTACTATAACAATGATCTCTGTAGTGTGTGTACTATAACAATGATCTCTGTAGTGTGTGTACTATAACAATGATCTGTGTAGTGTGTGTACTATAACAATGATCTCTGTAGTGTGTGTACTATAACAATGATCTCTGTAGTGTGTGTACTATAACAATAATCTCTGTAGTGTGTGTTCTATAACAATGATCTCTGTAGTGTGTGTACTATAACAATGGTCTCTGTAGTGTGTGTACTATAACAATGATCTCTGTACTATAACAATAATCTCTGTAGTGTGTGTACTATAACAACGATCTCTGTAGTGAGTGTACTATAACAATGATCTCTGTAGTTTGTGTACTATAACAATGATCTCTGTAGTGTGTGTACTATAACAATGTTCTGTGTAGTGTGTGTACTATAACAATGATCTGTGTAGTGTGTGTACTATAACAATGATCTCTGTAGTGTGTGTACTATAACAATGATCTCTGTAGTGTGTGTACTATAACAATGATCTCTGTAGTGTGTGTACTATAACATTGATCTGTGTAGTGTGTGTACTATAACAATGATCTATGTAGTGTGTGTACTATAACAATGATCTCTGTAGTGTGTGTACTATAACAATAATCTCTGTAGTGTGTGTTCTATAACAATGACCTCTGTAGTGTGTGTACTATAACAATGGTCTCTGTAGTGTGTGTACTATGACAATGATCTCTGTACTATAACAATAATCTCTGTAGTGTGTGTACTATAACAACGATCTCTGTAGTGAGTGTACTATAACAATGATCTCTGTAGTTTGTGTACTATAACAATGATCTCTGTAGTGTGTGTACTATAACAATGATCTGTGTAGTGTGTGTAATATAACAATAATCTCTGTAGTGTGTGTACTATAACAATGATCTCTGTAGTGTGTGTACTAAAACAATGATCTCTGTAGTGTGTGTAATATAACAATAATCTCTGTAGTGTGTGTACTATAACAATGATCTCTGTAGTGTGTGTACTATAACAATGATCTGTGTAGTGTGTGTACTATAACAATGATCTCTGTAGTTTGTGTACTATAACAATGATCTCTGTACTATAACAATGATCTCTGTAGTGTGTGTACTATAACAATGATCTCTGTACTATAACAATGATCTCTGTACTATAACAATGATCTCTGTAGTGTGTGTACTATAACAATGATCTCTGTAGTGTGTGTACTATAACAATGATCTCTGTACTATAACAATGATCGTTGTACTATAACAATGATCTCTGTAGTTTGTGTACTATAACAATGATCTCTGTAGTGTGTGTACTATAACAATGATCTCTGTACTATAACAATGATCTCTGTAGTGTGTGTACTATCACAATGATCTCTGTAGTGTGTGTACTATAACAATGATCTCTGTACTATAACAATGATCTCTGTAGTGTGTGTACTATAACAATGATCTCTGTAGTGTGTGTACTATAACAATGATCTGTGTAGTGTGTGTACTATAACAATGATCTCTGTACTATAACAATGATCTCTGTACTATAACAATGATCTCTGTAGTGTGTGTACTATAACAATGATCTCTGTACTATAACAATGATCTCTGTACTATAACAATGATCTCTGTAGTGTGTGTACTATAACAATGATCTCTGTAGTGTGTGTACTATAACAATGATCTCTGTACTATAACAATGATCGTTGTACTATAACAATGATCTCTGTAGTTTGTGTACTCAATGATCTCTGTAGTGTGTGTACTATAACAATGATCTCTGTACTATAACAATGATCTCTGTAGTGTGTGTACTATAACAATGATCTCTGTAGTGTGTGTACTATAACAATGATCTCTGTACTATAACAATGATCTCTGTAGTGTGTGTACTATAACAATGATCTCTGTAGTGTGTGTACTATAACAATGATCTCTGTACTATAACAATGATCTCTGTAGTGTGTGTACTATAACAATGATCTCTGTAGTGTGTGTACTATAACAATGATCTTTGTAGTGTGTGTACTATAACGATGATCTGTGTAGTGTGTGTACTATAACAATGATCTCTGTAGTGTGTGTACTATAACAATGATCTCTGTACTATAACAATGATCTGTGTAGTGTGTGTACTATAACAATGATCTCTGTACTATAACAATGATCTCTGTAGTGTGTGTACTATAACAATGGTCTCTGTAGTTTTTGTACTATAACAATGATCTCTGTAGTGTGTGTACTATAACAATGATCTCTGTACTATAACAATGATCTCTGTAGTGTGTATACTATAACAATGATCTCTGTAGTGTGTGTACTATAACAATGGTCTCTGTAGTGTGTGTACTATAACAATGATCTCTGTACTATAACAATGATCTGTGTAGTGTGTGTACTATAACAATGATCTCTGTACTATAACAATAATCTCTGTAGTGTGTGTACTATAACAATGATCTGTGTAGTGTGTGTACTATAACAATGATCTCTGTACTATAACAATGATCTGTGTAGTGTGTGTACTATAACAATGATCTCTGTAGTGTGTGTACTATAACAATGATCTGTGTAGTGTGTGTACTATAACAATGATCTCTGTAGTGTGTGTACTATAACAGTGATCTGTGTAGTGTGTATACTATAACAATGATCTGTGTAGTGTGTGTACTATAACAATGATCACTGTAGTGTGTGTACTATAACAATGATCTCTGTAGTGTGTGTACTATAACAATAATCTCTGTAGTGTGTGTACTATAACAATGATCTCTGTAGTGTGTGTACTATAACAATGATCTCTGTAGTGTGTGTACTATAACTGATCTGTGTAGTGTGTGTACTATAACAATGATCTCTGTAGTGTGTGTACTATAACAATGATCTCTGTAGTGTGTGTACTATAACAATAATCTCTGTAGTGTGTGTTCTATAACAATGATCTCTGTAGTGTGTGTACTATAACAATGGTCTCTGTACTATAACAATAATCTCTGTAGTGTGTGTACTATAACAACGATCTCTGTAGTGAGTGTACTATAACAATGATCTCTGTAGTTTGTGTACTATAACAATGATCTCTGTAGTGTGTGTACTATAACAATGATCTGTGTAGTGTGTGTAATATAACAATAATCTCTGTAGTGTGTGTACTATAACAATGATCTCTGTAGTGTGTGTACTAAAACAATGATCTCTGTAGTGTGTGTAATATAACAATAATCTCTGTAGTGTGTGTACTATAACAATGATCTCTGTAGTGTGTGTACTATAACAATGATCTGTGTAGTGTGTGTACTATAACAATGATCTCTGTAGTGTGTGTACTATAACAATGATCTCTGTAGTGTGTGTACTATAACAATGATCTCTGTACTATAACAATGATCTCTGTACTATAACAATGATCTCTGTAGTGTGTGTACTATAACAATGATCTCTGTAGTGTGTGTACTATAACAATGATCTCTGTACTATAACAATGATCGTTGTACTATAACAATGATCTCTGTAGTTTGTGTACTATAACAATGATCTCTGTAGTGTGTGTACTATAACAATGATCACTGTACTATAACAATGATCTCTGTAGTGTGTGTACTATAACAATGATCTCTGTAGTGTGTGTACTATAACAATGATCTCTGTACTATAACAATGATCTGTGTAGTGTGTGTAATATAACAATAATCTCTGTAGTGTGTGTACTATAACAATGATCTCTGTAGTGTGTGTACTAAAACAATGATCTCTGTAGTGTGTGTAATATAACAATAATATCTGTAGTGTGTGTACTATAACAATGATCTCTGTAGTGTGTGTACTATAACAATGATCTGTGTAGTGTGTGTACTATAACAATGATCTCTGTAGTGTGTGTACTATAACAATGATCTCTGTACTATAACAATGATCTCTGTAGTGTGTGTACTATAACAATGATCTCTGTACTATAACAATGATCTCTGTACTATAACAATGATCTCTGTAGTGTGTGTACTATAAAAATGATCTCTGTAGTGTGTGTACTATAACAATGATCTCTGTACTATAACAATGATCGTTGTACTATAACAATGATCACTGTAGTTTGTGTACTATAACAATGATCTCTGTAGTGTGTGTACTATAACAATGATCTCTGTACTATAACAATGATCTCTGTAGTGTGTGTACTATAACAATGATCTCTGTAGTGTGTGTACTATAACAATGATCTCTGTACTATAACAATGATCTCTGTAGTGTGTGTACTATAACAATGATCTCTGTAGTGTGTGTACTATAACAATGATCTCTGTACTATAACAATGATCTCTGTAGTGTGTGTACTATAACAATGATCTCTGTAGTGTGTGTACTATAACAATGATCTTTGTAGTGTGTGTACTATAACGATGATCTGTGTAGTGTGTGTACTATAACAATGATCTCTGTAGTGTGTGTACTATAACAATGATCTCTGTACTATAACAATTATCTGTGTAGTGTGTGTACTATAACAATGATCTCTGTACTATAACAATGATCTCTGTAGTGTGTGTACTATAACAATGGTCTCTGTAGTTTTTGTACTATAACAATGATCTCTGTAGTGTGTGTACTATAACAATGATCTCTGTACTATAACAATGATCTCTGTAGTGTGTGTACTATAACAATGATCTCTGTAGTGTGTGTACTATAACAATGGTCTCTGTAGTGTGTGTACTATAACAATGATCTCTGTACTATAACAATGATCTGTGTAGTGTGTGTACTATAACAATGATCTCTGTACTATAACAATAATCTCTGTAGTGTGTGTACTATAACAATGATCTGTGTAGTGTGTGTACTATAACAATGATCTCTGTACTATAACAATGATCTGTGTAGTGTGTGTACTATAACAATGATCTCTGTAGTGTGTGTACTATAACAATGATCTGTGTAGTGTGTGTACTATAACAATGATCTCTGTAGTGTGTGTACTATAACAGTGATCTGTGTAGTGTGTGTACTATAACAATGATCTGTGTAGTGTGTGTACTATAACAATGATCTCTGTAGTGTGTGTACTATAACAATGATCTCTGTAGTGTGTGTACTATAACAATAATCTCTGTAGTGTGTGTACTATAACAATGATCTCTGTAGTGTGTGTACTATAACAATGATCTCTGTAGTGTGTGTACTATAACAATGATCTCTGTAGTGTGTGTACTATAACAATGATCTCTGTAGTGTGTGTACTATAACAATGATCTCTGTAGTGTGTGTACTATAACAATAATCTCTGTAGTGTGTGTTCTATAACAATGATCTCTGTAGTGTGTGTACTATAACAATGGTCTCTGTAGTGTGTGTACTATAACAATGATCTCTGTACTATAACAATAATCTCTGTAGTGTGTGTACTATAACAACGATCTCTGTAGTGAGTGTACTATAACAATGATCTCTGTAGTTTGTGTACTATAACAATGATCTCTGTAGTGTGTGTACTATAACAATGTTCTGTGTAGTGTGTGTACTATAACAATGATCTGTGTAGTGTGTGTACTATAACAATGATCTCTGTAGTGTGTGTACTATAACAATGATCTCTGTAGTGTGTGTACTATAACAATGATCTCTGTAGTGTGTGTACTATAACAATGATCTGTGTAGTGTGTGTACTATAACAATGATCTCTGTAGTGTGTGTACTATAACAATGATCTCTGTAGTGTGTGTACTATAACAATAATCTCTGTAGTGTGTGTTCTATAACAATGACCTCTGTAGTGTGTGTACTATAACAATGGTCTCTGTAGTGTGTGTACTATAACAATGATCTCTGTACTATAACAATAATCTCTGTAGTGTGTGTACTATAACAACGATCTCTGTAGTGAGTGTACTATAACAATGATCTCTGTAGTTTGTGTACTATAACAATGATCTCTGTAGTGTGTGTACTATAACAATGATCTGTGTAGTGTGTGTAATATAACAATAATCTCTGTAGTGTGTGTACTATAACAATGATCTCTGTAGTGTGTGTACTAAAACAATGATCTCTGTAGTGTGTGTAATATAACAATAATCTCTGTAGTGTGTGTACTATAACAATGATCTCTGTAGTGTGTGTACTATAACAATGATCTGTGTAGTGTGTGTACTATAACAATGATCTCTGTAGTTTGTGTACTATAACAATGATCTCTGTACTATAACAATGATCTCTGTAGTGTGTGTACTATAACAATGATCTCTGTACTATAACAATGATCTCTGTACTATAACAATGATCTCTGTAGTGTGTGTACTATAACAATGATCTCTGTAGTGTGTGTACTATAACAATGATCTCTGTACTATAACAATGATCTCTGTAGTTTGTGTACTATAACAATGATCTCTGTAGTGTGTGTACTATAACAATGATCTCTGTACTATAACAATGATCTCTGTAGTGTGTGTACTATCACAATGAACTCTGTAGTGTGTGTACTATAACAATGATCTCTGTACTATAATAATGATCTCTGTAGTGTGTGTACTATAACAATGATCTCTGTAGTGTGTGTACTATAACAATGATCTCTGTACTATAACAATGATCTCTGTAGTGTGTGTACTATAACAATGATCTCTGTAGTGTGTGTACTATAACAATGATCTTTGTAGTGTGTGTACTATAACGATGATCTGTGTAGTGTGTGTACTATAACAATGATCTCTGTAGTGTGTGTACTATAACAATGATCTCTGTACTATAACAATGATCTGTGTAGTGTGTGTACTATAACAATGATCTCTGTACTATAACAATGATCTCTGTAGTGTGTGTACTATAACAATGGTCTCTGTAGTTTTTGTACTATAACAATGATCTCTGTAGTGTGTGTACTATAACAATGATCTCTGTACTATAACAATGATCTCTGTAGTGTGTGTACTATAACAATGATCTGTGTAGTGTGTGTACTATAACAATGGTCTCTGTAGTGTGTGTACTATAACAATGATCTCTGTACTATAACAATAATCTCTGTAGTGTGTGTACTATAACAATGATCTCTGTAGTGTGTGTACTATAACAATGATCTCTGTACTATAACAATGATCTGTGTAGTGTGTGTACTATAACAATGATCTCTGTACTATAACAATAATCTCTGTAGTGTGTGTACTATAACAATGATCTGTGTAGTGTGTGTACTATAACAATGATCTCTGTACTATAACAATGATCTGTGTAGTGTGTGTACTATAACAATGATCTCTGTACTATAACAATAATCTCTGTAGTGTGTGTACTATAAAAATGATCTCTGTACTATAACAATAATCTCTGTAGTGTGTGTACTATAAAAATGATCTCTGTACTATAACAATAATCTCTGTAGTGTGTGTACTATAACAATGATCTCTGTAGTGTGTGTACTATAACAATGATCTCTGTACTATAACAATGATCTCTGTACTATAACAATGATCTCTGTAGTGTGTTTACTATAACAATGATCTCTGTACTATAACAATGATCTCTGTAGTGTGTGTACTATAACAATGATCTCTGTACTATAACAATGATCTCTGTACTATAACAATGATCTCTGTACTATAACAATGATCTATGTACTATAACAATGATCTCTGTACTATAACAATTATCTCTGTAGTGTGTGTACTATAACAATGATCTCTGTACTATAACAATGATCTCTGTACTATAACAATGATCTCTGTAGTGTGTGTACTATAACAATGATCTGTGTAGTTTGTGTGCTATAACAATAATCTCTGTAGTGTGTGTACTATAACAATGATCTCTGTACTATAACAATGATCTCTGTAGTGTGTGTACTATAACAATGATCTGTGTAGTGTGTGTACTATAACAATGATCTCTGTAGTGTGTGTACTATAACAATGATCTCTGTAGTGTGTGTACTATAACAATGATCTCTGTACTATAACAATGATCTCTGTAGTGGGTGTACTATAACAATGATCTCTGTACTATAACAATGATCTCTGTAGTTTGTGTACTATAACAATGATCTCTGTAGTTTGTATACTATAACAATGATCTCTGTAGTGTGTGTACTATAACAATGATCTCTGTAGTTTGTGTACTATAACAATGATCTCTGTAGTTTGTGTACTATAACAATGATCTCTGTAGTGTGTGTACTATAACAATGATCTCTGTAGTTTGTGTACTATAACAATGATCTCTGTAGTGTGTGTACTATAACAATGATCTCTGTAGTGTGTGTACTATAACAATGATCTGTGTAGTTTGTGTGCTATATCAAAAATCTCTGTAGTGTGTGTACTATAACAATGATCTCTGTACTATAACAAAAATCTCTGTAGTTTGTGTACTATAACAATGATCTCTGTAGTGTGTGTACTATAACAATGATCTCTGTAGTTTGTGTACTATAACAATGATCTCTGTAGTTTGTGTACTATAACAATAATCTCTGTAGTGTGTGTACTATAACAATGATCTGTGTAGTGTGTGTACTATAACAATGATCTATGTAGTGTGTGTACTATAACAATGGTCTCTGTAGTGTGTGTACTATAACAATTATCTCTGTACTATAACAATGATCTCTGTATTTTGTGTACTATAACAATGATCTCTGTAGTGTGTGTACTATAACAATGATCTCTGTAGTGTGTGTACTATAACAATGATCTCTGTAGTGTGTGTACTATAACAATGATCTCTGTAGTTTGTGTACTATAACAATCATCTCTGTAGTTTGTGTACTATAACAATGATCTCTGTAGTGTGTGTACTATAACAATGATCTCTGTAGTTTGTGTACTATAACAATGATCTCTGTAGTTTGTGTACTATAACAATGGTCTCTGTAGTGTGTGTACTATAACAATGGTCTCTGTAGTGTGTGTACTATAACAATGATCTCTGTACTATAACAATGATCTCTGTAGTGTGTGTACTATAACAATGGTCTCTGTAGTTTTTGTACTATAACAATGATCTCTGAAGTGGGTGTACTATAACAATGATCTCTGTACTATAACAATGATCTCTGTAGTGTGTGTACTATAACAATGATCTCTGTAGTTTGTGTACTATAACAATGATCTCTGTAGTGTGTGTACTATAACAATGGTCTCTGTAGTGTGTGTACTATAACAATGATCTCTGTACTATAACAATAATCTCTGTAGTGTGCGTACTATAACAATGATCTGTGTAGTGTGTGTACTATAACAATGATCTCTGTACTATAACAATGATCTCTGTACTATAACAATAATCTATGTAGTGTGTGTACTATAAAAATGATCTCTGTACTATAACAATGATCTGTGTAGTGTGTGTACTATAACAATGGTCTCTGTAGTGTGTGTACTATAACAATGATCTCTGTACTAGCAATAATCTCTGTAGTGTGTGTACTATAACAACGATCTCTGTAGTGTGTGTACTATAACAATGATCTCTGTACTATAACAATGATCTGTGTAGTGTGTGTACTATAACAATGATCTCTGTACTATAACAATAATCTCTGTAGTGTGTGTACTATAACAATGATCTGTGTAGTGTGTGTACTATAACAATGATCTCTGTACTATAACAATAATCTCTGTAGTGTGTGTACTATAAAAATGATCTCTGTACTATAACAATGATCTGTGTAGTGTGTGTACTATAAAAATGATCTCTGTACTATAACAATAATCTCTGTAGTGTGTGTACTATAAAAATGATCTCTGTACTATAACAATAATCTCTGTAGTGTGTGTACTATAACAATGATCTCTGTAGTGTGTGTACTATAACAATGATCTCTGTACTATAACAATGATCTCTGTACTATAACAATGATCTCTGTAGTGTGTTTACTATAACAATGATCTCTGTACTATAACAATGATCTCTGTAGTGTGTGTACTATAACAATGATCTCTGTACTATAACAATGATATCTGTACTATAACAATGATCTCTGTACTATAACAATGATCTCTGTACTATAACAATGATCTCTGTAGTGTGTGTACTATAACAATGATCTCTGTACTATAACAATGATCTCTGTACTATAACAATGATCTCTGTAGTGTGTGTACTATAACAATGATCTGTGTAGTTTGTGTGCTATAACAATAATCTCTGAAGTGTGTGTACTATAACAATGATCTCTGTACTATAACAATAATCTCTGTAGTGTGTGTACTATAACAATGATCTGTGTAGTGTGTGTACTATAACAATGATCTCTGTAGTGTGTGTACTATAACAATGATCTCTGTAGTGTGTGTACTATAACAATGTTCTCTGTACTATAACAATGATCTCTGTAGTGGGTGTACTATAACAATGATCTCTGTACTATAACAATGATCTCTGTAGTTTGTGTACTATAACAATGATCTCTGTAGTTTGTGTACTATAACAATGATCTCTGTAGTGTGTGTACTATAACAATGATCTCTGTAGTTTGTGTACTATAACAATGATCTCTGTAGTTTGTGTACTATAACAATGATCTCTGTAGTGTGTGTACTATAACAATGATCTCTGTAGTTTGTGTACTATAACAATGATCTCTGTAGTGTGTGTACTATAACAATGATCTCTGTAGTGTGTGTACTATAACAATGATCTGTGTAGTTTGTGTGCTATAACAATAATCTCTGTAGTGTGTGTACTATAACAATGATCTCTGTACTATAACAATAATCTCTGTAGTTTGTGTACTATAACATTGATCTCTTTAGTGTGTGTACTATAACAATGATCTCTGTAGTTTGTGTACTATAACAATGATCTCTGTAGTTTGTGTACTATAACAATAATCTCTGTAGTGTGTGTACTATAACAATGATCTGTGTAGTGTGTGTACTATAACAATGATCTCTGTAGTGTGTGTACTATAACAATGGTCTCTGTAGTGTGTGTACTATAACAATGATCTCTGTACTATAACAATGATCTCTGTAGTTTGTGTACTATAACAATGATCTCTGTAGTGTGTGTACTATAACAATGATCTCTGTACTATAACAATGATCTCTGTAGTTTGTGTACTATAACAATGATCTCTGTAGTGTGTGTACTATAACAATGATCTCTGTAGTTTGTGTACTATAACAATGATCTCTGTAGTGTGTGTACTATAACAATGATCTCTGTAGTTTGTGTACTATAACAATGATCTCTGTAGTGTGTGTACTATAACAATGATCTCTGTAGTGTGTGTACTATAACAATAATCTCTGTAGTGTGTGTTCTATAACAATGACCTCTGTAGTGTGTGTACTATAACAATGGTCTCTGTAGTGTGTGTACTATAACAATGATCTCTGTACTATAACAATAATCTCTGTAGTGTGTGTACTATAACAACGATCTCTGTAGTGAGTGTACTATAACAATGATCTCTGTAGTTTGTGTACTATAACAATGATCTCTGTAGTGTGTGTACTATAACAATGATCTGTGTAGTGTGTGTAATATAACAATAATCTCTGTAGTGTGTGTACTATAACAATGATCTCTGTAGTGTGTGTACTAAAACAATGATCTCTGTAGTGTGTGTAATATAACAATAATCTCTGTAGTGTGTGTACTATAACAATGATCTCTGTAGTGTGTGTACTATAACAATGATCTGTGTAGTGTGTGTACTATAACAATGATCTCTGTAGTTTGTGTACTATAACAATGATCTCTGTACTATAACAATGATCTCTGTAGTGTGTGTACTATAACAATGATCTCTGTACTATAACAATGATCTCTGTACTATAACAATGATCTCTGTAGTGTGTGTACTATAACAATGATCTCTGTAGTGTGTGTACTATAACAATGATCTCTGTACTATAACAATGATCTCTGTAGTTTGTGTACTATAACAATGATCTCTGTAGTGTGTGTACTATAACAATGATCTCTGTACTATAACAATGATCTCTGTAGTGTGTGTACTATCACAATGATCTCTGTAGTGTGTGTACTATAACAATGATCTCTGTACTATAATAATGATCTCTGTAGTGTGTGTACTATAACAATGATCTCTGTAGTGTGTGTACTATAACAATGATCTCTGTACTATAACAATGATCTCTGTAGTGTGTGTACTATAACAATGATCTCTGTAGTGTGTGTACTATAACAATGATCTTTGTAGTGTGTGTACTATAACGATGATCTGTGTAGTGTGTGTACTATAACAATGATCTCTGTAGTGTGTGTACTATAACAATGATCTCTGTACTATAACAATGATCTGTGTAGTGTGTGTACTATAACAATGATCTCTGTACTATAACAATGATCTCTGTAGTGTGTGTACTATAACAATGGTCTCTGTAGTTTTTGTACTATAACAATGATCTCTGTAGTGTGTGTACTATAACAATGATCTCTGTACTATAACAATGATCTCTGTAGTGTGTGTACTATAACAATGATCTGTGTAGTGTGTGTACTATAACAATGGTCTCTGTAGTGTGTGTACTATAACAATGATCTCTGTACTATAACAATAATCTCTGTAGTGTGTGTACTATAACAATGATCTCTGTAGTGTGTGTACTATAACAATGATCTCTGTACTATAACAATGATCTGTGTAGTGTGTGTACTATAACAATGATCTCTGTACTATAACAATAATCTCTGTAGTGTGTGTACTATAACAATGATCTGTGTAGTGTGTGTACTATAACAATGATCTCTGTACTATAACAATGATCTGTGTAGTGTGTGTACTATAACAATGATCTCTGTACTATAACAATAATCTCTGTAGTGTGTGTACTATAAAAATGATCTCTGTACTATAACAATAATCTCTGTAGTGTGTGTACTATAAAAATGATCTCTGTACTATAACAATAATCTCTGTAGTGTGTGTACTATAACAATGATCTCTGTAGTGTGTGTACTATAACAATGATCTCTGTACTATAACAATGATCTCTGTACTATAACAATGATCTCTGTAGTGTGTTTACTATAACAATGATCTCTGTACTATAACAATGATCTCTGTAGTGTGTGTACTATAACAATGATCTCTGTACTATAACAATGATCTCTGTACTATAACAATGATCTCTGTACTATAACAATGATCTATGTACTATAACAATGATCTCTGTACTATAACAATTATCTCTGTAGTGTGTGTACTATAACAATGATCTCTGTACTATAACAATGATCTCTGTACTATAACAATGATCTCTGTAGTGTGTGTACTATAACAATGATCTGTGTAGTTTGTGTGCTATAACAATAATCTCTGTAGTGTGTGTACTATAACAATGATCTCTGTACTATAACAATGATCTCTGTAGTGTGTGTACTATAACAATGATCTGTGTAGTGTGTGTACTATAACAATGATCTCTGTAGTGTGTGTACTATAACAATGATCTCTGTAGTGTGTGTACTATAACAATGATCTCTGTACTATAACAATGATCTCTGTAGTGGGTGTACTATAACAATGATCTCTGTACTATAACAATGATCTCTGTAGTTTGTGTACTATAACAATGATCTCTGTAGTTTGTATACTATAACAATGATCTCTGTAGTGTGTGTACTATAACAATGATCTCTGTAGTTTGTGTACTATAACAATGATCTCTGTAGTTTGTGTACTATAACAATGATCTCTGTAGTGTGTGTACTATAACAATGATCTCTGTAGTTTGTGTACTATAACAATGATCTCTGTAGTGTGTGTACTATAACAATGATCTCTGTAGTGTGTGTACTATAACAATGATCTGTGTAGTTTGTGTGCTATATCAAAAATCTCTGTAGTGTGTGTACTATAACAATGATCTCTGTACTATAACAAAAATCTCTGTAGTTTGTGTACTATAACAATGATCTCTGTAGTGTGTGTACTATAACAATGATCTCTGTAGTTTGTGTACTATAACAATGATCTCTGTAGTTTGTGTACTATAACAATAATCTCTGTAGTGTGTGTACTATAACAATGATCTGTGTAGTGTGTGTACTATAACAATGATCTATGTAGTGTGTGTACTATAACAATGGTCTCTGTAGTGTGTGTACTATAACAATTATCTCTGTACTATAACAATGATCTCTGTATTTTGTGTACTATAACAATGATCTCTGTAGTGTGTGTACTATAACAATGATCTCTGTAGTGTGTGTACTATAACAATGATCTCTGTAGTGTGTGTACTATAACAATGATCTCTGTAGTTTGTGTACTATAACAATCATCTCTGTAGTTTGTGTACTATAACAATGATCTCTGTAGTGTGTGTACTATAACAATGATCTCTGTAGTTTGTGTACTATAACAATGATCTCTGTAGTTTGTGTACTATAACAATGGTCTCTGTAGTGTGTGTACTATAACAATGGTCTCTGTAGTGTGTGTACTATAACAATGATCTCTGTACTATAACAATGATCTCTGTAGTGTGTGTACTATAACAATGGTCTCTGTAGTTTTTGTACTATAACAATGATCTCTGAAGTGGGTGTACTATAACAATGATCTCTGTACTATAACAATGATCTCTGTAGTGTGTGTACTATAACAATGATCTCTGTAGTTTGTGTACTATAACAATGATCTCTGTAGTGTGTGTACTATAACAATGGTCTCTGTAGTGTGTGTACTATAACAATGATCTCTGTACTATAACAATAATCTCTGTAGTGTGCGTACTATAACAATGATCTGTGTAGTGTGTGTACTATAACAATGATCTCTGTACTATAACAATGATCTCTGTACTATAACAATAATCTATGTAGTGTGTGTACTATAAAAATGATCTCTGTACTATAACAATGATCTGTGTAGTGTGTGTACTATAACAATGGTCTCTGTAGTGTGTGTACTATAACAATGATCTCTGTACTAGCAATAATCTCTGTAGTGTGTGTACTATAACAACGATCTCTGTAGTGTGTGTACTATAACAATGATCTCTGTACTATAACAATGATCTGTGTAGTGTGTGTACTATAACAATGATCTCTGTACTATAACAATAATCTCTGTAGTGTGTGTACTATAACAATGATCTGTGTAGTGTGTGTACTATAACAATGATCTCTGTACTATAACAATAATCTCTGTAGTGTGTGTACTATAAAAATGATCTCTGTACTATAACAATGATCTGTGTAGTGTGTGTACTATAAAAATGATCTCTGTACTATAACAATAATCTCTGTAGTGTGTGTACTATAAAAATGATCTCTGTACTATAACAATAATCTCTGTAGTGTGTGTACTATAACAATGATCTCTGTAGTGTGTGTACTATAACAATGATCTCTGTACTATAACAATGATCTCTGTACTATAACAATGATCTCTGTAGTGTGTTTACTATAACAATGATCTCTGTACTATAACAATGATCTCTGTAGTGTGTGTACTATAACAATGATCTCTGTACTATAACAATGATATCTGTACTATAACAATGATCTCTGTACTATAACAATGATCTCTGTACTATAACAATGATCTCTGTAGTGTGTGTACTATAACAATGATCTCTGTACTATAACAATGATCTCTGTACTATAACAATGATCTCTGTAGTGTGTGTACTATAACAATGATCTGTGTAGTTTGTGTGCTATAACAATAATCTCTGAAGTGTGTGTACTATAACAATGATCTCTGTACTATAACAATAATCTCTGTAGTGTGTGTACTATAACAATGATCTGTGTAGTGTGTGTACTATAACAATGATCTCTGTAGTGTGTGTACTATAACAATGATCTCTGTAGTGTGTGTACTATAACAATGTTCTCTGTACTATAACAATGATCTCTGTAGTGGGTGTACTATAACAATGATCTCTGTACTATAACAATGATCTCTGTAGTTTGTGTACTATAACAATGATCTCTGTAGTTTGTGTACTATAACAATGATCTCTGTAGTGTGTGTACTATAACAATGATCTCTGTAGTTTGTGTACTATAACAATGATCTCTGTAGTTTGTGTACTATAACAATGATCTCTGTAGTGTGTGTACTATAACAATGATCTCTGTAGTTTGTGTACTATAACAATGATCTCTGTAGTGTGTGTACTATAACAATGATCTCTGTAGTGTGTGTACTATAACAATGATCTGTGTAGTTTGTGTGCTATAACAATAATCTCTGTAGTGTGTGTACTATAACAATGATCTCTGTACTATAACAATAATCTCTGTAGTTTGTGTACTATAACATTGATCTCTTTAGTGTGTGTACTATAACAATGATCTCTGTAGTTTGTGTACTATAACAATGATCTCTGTAGTTTGTGTACTATAACAATAATCTCTGTAGTGTGTGTACTATAACAATGATCTGTGTAGTGTGTGTACTATAACAATGATCTCTGTAGTGTGTGTACTATAACAATGGTCTCTGTAGTGTGTGTACTATAACAATGATCTCTGTACTATAACAATGATCTCTGTAGTTTGTGTACTATAACAATGATCTCTGTAGTGTGTGTACTATAACAATGATCTCTGTACTATAACAATGATCTCTGTAGTTTGTGTACTATAACAATGATCTCTGTAGTGTGTGTACTATAACAATGATCTCTGTAGTTTGTGTACTATAACAATGATCTCTGTAGTGTGTGTACTATAACAATGATCTCTGTAGTGTGTGTACTACAACAATGATCTCTGTAGTGTGTGTACTATAACAATGATCTCTGTAGTTTGTGTACTATAACAATCATCTCTGTAGTTTGTGTACTATAACAATGATCTCTGTAGTGTGTGTACTATAACAATGATCTCTGTAGTTTGTGTACTATAACAATGATCTCTGTAGTTTGTGTACTATAACAATGGCCTCTGTAGTGTGTGTACTATAACAATGGTCTCTGTAGTGTGTGTACTATAACAATGATCTCTGTAGTGTGTGTACTATAACAATGATCTCTGTACTATAACAATGATCTCTGTACTATAACAATAGTCTCTGTAGTGTGTGTACTATAACAATGATCTATGTAGTTTGTGTACTATAACAATGGTCTCTGTAGTGTGTGTACTATAACAATAATCTCTGTAGTGTGTGTACTATAACAGTGATCTCTGTACTATAACAATGATCTCTGTAGTGTGTGTACTATAACAATGGTCTCTGTAGTGTGTGTACTATAACAATAATCTCTGTAGTGTGTGTACTATAACAATGATCTCTGTAGTGTGTGTACTATAACAATGATCTCTGTACTATAACAATGATCTCTGTACTATAACAATGAACTCTGTACTATAACAATGATCTCTGTACTATAACAATGATCTCTGTACTATAACAATGATCTGTGTAGTATAACAATGATCTGTGTACTATAACAATGATCTCTGTAGTTTGTGTACTATAACAATGATGTGTGTACTATAACAATGATCTGTGTACTTTAACAATGATCTCTGTAGTTTGTGTACCTTAACAATGATCTGTGTACTATAACAATGATCTGTGTACTATAACAATGATCTCTGTAGTTTGTGTACTATAACAATGATCTGTGTACTATAACATTGATCTGTGTAGTTTGTGTACTATAACAATGATCTCTGTAGTTTGTGTACTATAACAATGATCTGTGTACTATAACAATGATCTCTGTAGTTTGTGTACTATAACAATGATCTGTGTACTATAACAATGATCTGTGTACTATAACAATGATCTGTGTACTATAACAATGATCTGTGTAGTTTGTGTACTATAACAATGATCTCTGTAGTTTGTGTACTATAACAATGATCTCTGTAGTTTGTGTACTATAACAATGATCTCTGTAGTTTGTGTACTATAACAATGATCTCTGTAGTTTGTGTACTATAACAATGATCTCTGTACTATAACAATGATCTCTGTAGCTTGTGTACTATAACAATGATCTGTGTACTATAACAATGATCTGTGTAGTGTGTGAGAAGTAGAACAATTGACTGTTCTCTTATCACAAGAACTAACAAGAACAGAACATCCACTCACCGGCCACGTTCTTGTTCCCGTTGGTGGAGATGTCGAATCTGGAGACATGCAAGAACAAACCACTTTAGCTTCCAGCAACCGAATCAAACAAAACTAGCCACAAGGGCGGATGTCAATGAAACGTTACATGTTTAACATTAGCTTTCTTCTTCTTCGTCCACCATCCCATGTTGCCATATGTGTCGATATAATGGACAAACAACTTTGAAGTTCGCAACTGTTCTGTCCCTGGTCGTAATAATTTGAGGAAGCACGTGACTCTCAATAAATATAATGGTCACAAATAATCAACGTATTTCCTTTTTTTTAGAAAGACTCTTTGTGAAGGAAGAAACGTCCAAATTGTGTGATATTGTTTGTGCAAGTGTCAAATGTAAGGTCGGTGGAAACATCGTTTCTTGTCTTGGAGCACTTGCACTGTGGAAGGCTGGGTATTCTAGAACAATCAGCGTGATGATCCACGTCATACAACTGTGGCCGTTATACAGGGACCGTGTCCAACATAAAGTCAGTGCAGAGACAGAAGATGAACAGTTCGGTTGTAGCAACATCCGCGCGACTAGAAGCTTCTGTACGAAGATGTTCACAGACAAGTTATCATCATCAAGTACCGGGCCTGCTGGCATAGGTGATCATGTCTCTCAACAACTTTCGATCTCGACAGTTATTTATCATTTCTGTTGTTGACCTTCTCTCAAGCCATTCTCTTAAGCTGTCTGGTATATTTTCTCTTTGCTTCCCTCTATCTCTTCGTCCCTCAATTTTTCCAGTTGTTACAATATATTCCAGTTGTTCTCTTCTCATTACATGGCCAAAAAATGATGATTGTTTCTTCCTAATATTGGAAATTAGATCTCTTTTTGTTTTGGCCTCTTTCAGAACGTTTTCATTACTCTTCTTAGCTGTCAATGGTATTCTCAACATTCTTCTGTAAAACCACATTTCTACAGACTCCAGTGATTTTCTTGTCTGTTGTCCTATTGTCCATGGTTCACATCCATATGTTAAGACTGGCTCTACATAACATTTAAGAACTCTTTTTCTTGTTTCTATTGTCAAAAATGGATTGCATAGTATCTTCCTCATGTTTTGGAAAGCTGCTTTTGCCTGAGCCATTCTACATCTCACCTCTTTTGTACATCTTCCATCTGAGGTTAACAAAGTTCCCAAATATTTAAATTCATTTACCTGTTTTAATATTGTTCCACTTGTCTTTATTTTGCACTGAGATGATGTCTTTTTCTTTGTTGTTACCATTACTTCTGTCTTTTTGCTATTAAGGCTGAGTCCTTTATTTTTACTTTCTTTCACTATAATGTCCAACATTTCTTATAAATCATTTTCACTCTCAGCGATTAAGACTGTATCATCAGCGTACCTTAGAAAAGTACACAGAAGTAGTCAATAAAGCATTTTACACCAGCCAATTAGGATACACGCACGTGCTGGACAGGGGACACAATAAACAACGTACGGGTTATCCAAAAAATATAACATCTTGACGATGCAGATATAAGGCTGATATGTGAATTGTAATGGGAACAGACAGCAGATATAAGGCTGATATGTGACTTGTAATGGGAACAGACAACAGATATAAGGCTGATATGTGACTTGTAATGGGAACAGACAACAGATATAAGGCTGATATGTGACTTGTAATGGGAACAGACAACAGATATACGGCTGATATGTGACTTGTAATGGGAACTGACAACAGATATAAGGCTGATATGTGACTTGTAATGGGAACAGACAACAGATATAAGGCTGATATGTGACTTGTAATGGGAACAGACAGCAGATATAAGGCTGATATGTGACTTGTATTGGGAACAGACAACAGATATAACGCTGATATGTACACTTGTAATGAGAACAGACAGCAGATATAAGGCTGATATGTGACTTGTAATGGGAACAGACAGCAGATATAAGGCTGATATGTGACTTGTAATGGGAACAGACAGCAGATATAAGGCTGATATGTGAGTTGTAATGGGAACAGACAACATATATAACGCTGATATGTGACTTGTAATGGGAACAGACAGCAGATATAAGGCTGATATGTGACTTGTATTGGGAACAGACAACAGATATAACGCTGATATGTGACTTGTAATGGGAACAGACAGCAGGTATAAGGCTGATATGTGACTTGTAATGAGAACAGACAGCAGATATAAGGCTGATATGTGACTTGTAATGGGAACAGACAGCAGATTACTACAGACAGTAGTTACTACAGCTAATCTTCTTGTGATCTCTTCCTGACAGTCTCCATTGTTAGTTACTACAGCTAATCTTCTTGTGATCTCTTCCTGACAGTCTCCATTGTTAGTTACTACAGCTAATCTTCTTGTGATCTCTTCCTGACAGTCTCCATTGTTACTTACTACAGCTAATCTTCTTGTGATCTCTTCCTGACAGCCTCCATTGTTAGTTACTACAGCTAATCTTCTTGTGATCTCTTCCTGACAGTCTCCATTGTTAGTTACTACAGCTAATCTTCTTGTGATCTCTTCCTGACAGTCTCCATTGTTAGTTACTACAGCTAATCTTCTTGTGATCTCTTCCTGACAGTCTCCATTGTTAGTTACTACAGCTAATCTTCTTGTGATCTCTTCCTGACAGCCTCCATTGTTAGTTACTACAGCTAATCTTCTTGTGATCTCTTCCTGACAGCCTCCATTGTTAGTTACTACAGCTAATCTCCTTGTGATCTCTTCCTGACAGTCTCCATTGTTAGTTACTACAGCTAATCTTCTTGTGATCTCTTCCTGACAGTCTCCATTGTTAGTTACTACAGCTAATCTTCTTGTGATCTCTTCCTGACAGTCTCCATTGTTAGTTACTACAGCTAATCTTCTTGTGATCTCTTCCTGACAGTCTCCATTGTTAGTTACTACAGCTAATCTTCTTGTGATCTCTTCCTGACAGTCCCCATTGTTAGTTACTACAGCTAATCTTCTTGTGATCTCTTCCCTGACAGTCTCCATTGTTAGTTACTACAGCTAATCTTCTTGTGATCTCTTCCTGACAGTCTCCATTGTTAGTTACTACAGCTAATCTTCTTGTGATCTCTTCCTGACAGTCCCCATTGTTAGTTACTACAGCTAATCTTCTTGTGATCTCTACCTGACAGTCTCCATTGTTAGTTACTACAGCTAATCTTCTTGTGATCTCTTCCTGACAGCCTCCATTGTTAGTTACTGTAGCTAATCTTCTTGTGATCTCTTCCTGACAGTCTCCATTGTTAGTTACTACAGATCCCAGATATCCATAGTTTGTTTTAAGTTCTTCACTGTTGTTGACTTTTTGTTTTCTCAATGGACATTATCTTAGTTTTCTGCATGTTTACATAGAGGTTTTGCTCTTCACTGTGTTCTTTAACACATTCAGTTGTCTCTCTTAACCCTTCTGTCCTGTTTGAGAGGAGGCCCGTGTCATCAACGTATCTAAGTTGTAAAGCTAGCTTGCCATTTATTGATGTTGCGGCAATTATTGATTGTCTCATGATGTTCTCAGCATAGATGTTGGACAGTCTCATCATGTTCTCAGGGTAGATGTTGAACAGGTATGGAGAGAGGATGCAACCCTGCCTCACCCATTTTTGTACTTCAAATCAATTTGAAGTTTCGCCCACTATTCTGATCGGTGCTGGCTGTTCGTGATATAATGATTTCATAAGTTGTGTTGGTGTGTAGGAGAGTCCATATCTTTAGTGATGTTCCACAGTTTCTGATGTTGTACGCAGTCAAAGGTCTTGTTGTAATCTATGAAGCATGTATACAGTTCTATGTTATATTCCCTACACTTCACAAAGACCTTGTTGTAATCTATGAAGCATGTATACAGTTCTATGTTATATTCCCTACACTTCACAAAGACCTTGCTGTAATCTATGAAGTATGTATACGGTTCTATGTTATATTCCCTACACTTCACAAAGACCTTGTTGTAATCTATGAAGCATGTATACAGTTCTATGTTATATTCCCTACACTTCACAAAGACCTTGCTGTAATCTATGAAGTATGTATACAGTTCTATGTTATATTCCCTACACTTCACAAAGACCTTGTTGTAATCTATGAAGCATGTATACAGTTCTGTGTTGTATTCCCTACACTTCACAAAGACCTTGTTGTAATCTATGAAGCATGTATACAGTTCTGTGTTGTATTCCCTACACTTCACAAAGACCTTGTTGTAATCTATGAAGCATGTATACAGTTCTGTGTTGTATTCCCTACACTTCACAAAGACCGTGATGTAATCTATGAAATGTGTAAGCAGATCTATGTTGTATTCCCTACACTTCACAAAGACCGTGATGTAATCTATGAAATGTGTAAGCAGATCTATGTTGTATTCCCTACACTTCACAAAGACCGTGATGTAATCTATGAAATGTGTAAGCAGATCTATGTTGTATTCCCTACACTTCACAAAGACCGTGATGTAATCTATTAAGTATGTAAGCAGATCTATGATGTGTTGCCAACACTTCTCAAGGATGTTTCTCATGTTAAAGATATAGTCCCGGTTGCCTCTACTATGTCTGAAACCTGCTTGGACAATATGTAGTTCTTGTTCTAACTTTCCTGCTGTCCTATCCATGATAACCCACAAGAGTAGTTTGCTGGCATGGTTTATTAGGACAATAGTTCTGTAGTTGGAACACAGCTTCAGATTTCATTCCTTTGGAACCGAGATGTGCACTGATCATTTCCTGGCTTCTGGCCAGTCTGCGTTTTTTCAGATCTTCACACAAAGTGTGTGGTGAGTGAGAAGGAATAATATTGAACATAATTCTAATAAGAGAAGTAATTATTTGGGACACAGAAGGAGATATGATAAGTAACTGAACATCTTGTCTGGCGGGAGTACAGGGTAATAGAGGTGAAAGCAAAGGCTAAAGTAGGCTAACGTAGGCTGAAGTAGGCTAAAGTAGGCTGAAGTAGGCTGAAGTAGGCTAATGTAGGCTGAAGTAGGCTAACGTAGGCTGAAGTAGGCTAAAGTAGGCTGAATTAGGCTAAAGTAGGCTGAAGTAGGCTAAAGTAGGCTGAAGTAGGCTGAAGTAGGCTGCAGTGGACTAAAGTAGGCTGAAGTAGGCTAAAGTAGGCTGATCAAGTGATCAGGGATGGACAGGTGAACCTATAGCAATGCGCACCATCAAGACAAGTGACAGTAAAATGGCGCTCCATGGTAGCCAACCTTCGATGTCGAGACAGCACATGATGATGATGATGATGAAACGTTGAAACCACATCGCAATGCAAAATCATTCAGAATTACAGCAATTACAGCAGCTAGAATTACAACAATTACATCAGCTAGAATTACAACAATTCCATTAGCTAGAATTACAGCAATTACAGCAGCTAGAATTACAGCAATTACAGCAGCTAGAATTACAGCAATTACATCAGATAGAATTACAGCAATTACAGCTGCTAGAATTACATCAGATATAATTACAGCAATTACAGCAGCTAGAATTACAACAATTACATCAGCTAGAATTGCAGCAATTACATCAGCTAGAATTACAGCAATTACATCAGCTAGAATTATAGCAATTACATCAGCTAGAATTACATCAATTACAGCAGCTAGAATTGCAGCAATTACATCAGATAGAATTGCGGCAATTACATCAGATAGAATTGTAGCAATTACATCAGATAGAATTGCAGCAATTACATCAGATAGAATTGCAGCAATTACATCAGATAGAATTGCAGCAATTACATCAGATAGAAGTGCAGAAATTACATCAGCTAGAGTTATAGCAATTACATCAGCTAGAATTGCAGCAATACATCAGATAGAATTGCAGCAATACATCAGATAGAATTTCAGCAATTGCAGCAGCCAGAATTATAGCAATTACATCAGCTAGAATTGCAGCAATACATCAGATAGAATTGCAGCAATTACAGCAGCTAGAATTATAGCAATTACATCAGATAGAATTATAGCAATTACAGCAGCTAGAATTACAGCAATTACAGCATCTAGAATTACAGCAATTACATCAGCTAGAATTGCAGCAATACATCAGATAAAATTGCAGCAATTACAGCAGCTAGAATTGCAGCAATAACATCAGCTAGAATTACAGCAAAACTACAATTACAGCAATTACATCGGGGAGAAATTGTGACAAAACTAGAATTACAGCAATTATATCAGCTTGAATTGCAACAAAACTAGAATTACAGCAATCATATCAGCTAAAATTGCAACAAAACTAGAATTACAGCAATTATATCAGCTAGAATTGCAACAAAACTAGAATTACAGCAATTATATCAGCTAGAATTGCAACAAAACTAGAATTACAGCAATTATATCAGCTAGAATTGCAACAAAACTAGAATTACAGCAATTATCAGCTAGAATTGCAACAGATATAAGGCTGATATGTGACTTGTAATGGGAACAGGCAGCAGATATAAGGCTGATATGTGACTTGTAATGGGAACAGACAACAGATATAAGGCTGATATGTGACTTGTAATGGGAAAAGACAACAGATATAAGGCTGATATGTGACTTGTAATGGGAACAGGCAGCAGATATAAGGCTGATATGTGACTTGTAATGGGAACAGACAACAGATATAAGGCTGATATGTGACTTGTAATGGGAACAGACAACAGATATAAGGCTGATATGTGACTTGTAATGGGAACAGACAGCAGATATAACGCTGATATGTGACTTGTAATGGGAAAAGACAACAGATATAAGGCTGATATGTGACTTGTAATGGGAAAAGACAACAGATATAAGGCTGATATGTGACTTGTAATGGGAAAAGACAACAGATATAAGGCTGATATGTGACTTGTAATGGGAACAGACAGCAGATATAAGGCTGATATGTGACTTGTAATGGGAACAGACAACAGATATAAGGCTGATATGTGACTTGTAATGGGAACAGACAACAGATATAAGGCTGATATGTGACTTGTAATGGGAACAGACAGCAGATATAACGCTGATATGTGACTTGTAATGGGAACAGACAGCAGATATAAGGCTGATATGTGACTTGTAATGGGAACAGACAACAGATATAAGGCTGGTATGTGACTTGTATTGGGAACATACGGTAAATATAAGGCTGATATTTGACTTGTATTGGGAACAGGCAGAAGATATAAGGCTGATATTTGACTTGTAATGGGAACAGACAGCAGATATAAGGCTGATATGTGACTTGTATTGGGAACAGACGGTAAATATAAGGCTGATATTTGACTTGTATTGGGAACAGGCAGGAGATATAAGGCTGATATGTGACTTGTAATGGGAACAGACAACAGATATAACGCTGATATGTGAATTGTATTGGGAACAGACAACAGATATAACGCTGATATGTGACTTGTTTTGGGAACAGACAGCACATATAAGGCTGATATGTGACTTGTATTGGGAACAGACAACAGATATAACGCTGATATGTGACTTGTTTTGGGAACAGACAGCACATATAAGGCTGATATGTGACTTGTATTGGGAACAGACAACAGATATAAGGCTGATATGTGACTTGTAATGGGAACAGACAACAGATATAACGCTGATATGTGAATTGTATTGGGAACAGACAACAGATATAACGCTGATATGTGACTTGTAATGGGAACAGACAGCACATATAAGGCTGATATGTGACTTGTATTGGGAACAGACGACAGATATAACGCTGATATGTGAATTGTATTGGGAACAGACAACAGATATAACGCTGATATGTGACTTGTAATGGTAACAGACAACAGATATAACGCTGATATGTGACTTGTAATGGGAACAGACAACAGATATAACGCTGATATGTGACTTGTAATGGGAACAGACAGCAGATATAAGGCTGATATGTGACTTGTATTGGGAACAGACAACAGATATAACGCTGATATGTACACTTGTAATGAGAACAGACAGCAGATATAAGGCTGATATGTGACTTGTAATGGGAACAGACAGCAGATATAAGGCTGATATGTGACTTGTAATGGGAACAGACAGCAGATATAAGGCTGATATGTGAGTTGTAATGGGAACAGACAACATATATAACGCTGATATGTGACTTGTAATGGGAACAGACAGCAGATATAAGGCTGATATGTGACTTGTATTGGGAACAGACAACAGATATAACGCTGATATGTGACTTGTAATGGGAACAGACAGCAGGTATAAGGCTGATATGTGACTTGTAATGAGAACAGACAGCAGATATAAGGCTGATATGTGACTTGTAATGGGAACAGACAGCAGATATAAGGCTAATATGTGACTTGTAATGGGAACAGACAGCAAATATAAGGCTGATATGTGACTTGTAATGAGAACAGACAGCAGATATAAGGCTGATATGTGACTTGTAATGAGAACAGACAGCAGATATAATGCTGATATGTGACTTGTAATGGGAACAGACAGCAGATAAAAGGCTGATATGAGACTTGTAATGAGAACAGACAGCAGATATAAGGCTGATATGTGACTTGTAATGGGAACAGACAGCAGATATAAGGCTGATATGTGACTTGTAATGGGAACAGACAACAGATATAACGCTGATATGTGACTTGTAATGGGAACAGACAGCAGATATAAGGCTGATATGTGACTTGTATTGGGAACAGACAACAGATATAACGCTGATATGTCACTTGTAATGGGAACAGACAGCAGATATAAGGCTGATATGTGACTTGTAATGGGAACAGACAGCAGATATAAGGCTGATATGTGACTTGTAATGGGAATAGATAGCAGATATAAGGCTGATATGTGACTTGTAATGGGAACAGACAGCAGATATAAGGCTGATATGTGACTTGTAATGGGAACAGATAGCAGATATAAGGCTGATATGTGACTTGTAATGGGAACAGACAGCAGATATAAGGCTGATATGTGACTAGTAATGGGAACAGACAGCAGATATAAGGCTGATATGTGACTTGTAATGAGAACAGACAGCAGATATAAGGCTGATATGTGACTTGTAATGGGAACAGACAGCAGATATAAGGCTGATATGTGACTTGTATTGAGAAAAGACAGCAGACTCGACACCTAGAGTGACAAAAGTCAGGCAGGGATGAATTCTGTCTCCAGGTTTGTTTATTCTAAAGAATGAGAACGTTGTTAAGGACAACATGAAATGCCAGGTCTAAATATCAATGGACAACTTAAGATGCATCGACGAATTACAACAACAAGTTTCAAGGGACAAGTGGGAAATATGGACTGTAGATGAAGACGTCTAGAACAATGATAACCAACAGAGAACACAAACAATATGGACTGTAGATGAAGACGTCTAGAACAATGGTAACCAACAGAGAACACAAACAATATGGACTGTAGATGAAGACGTCTAGAACAATGATAACCAACAGAGAAAACAAACACAGAGATAACGCACAAAATCAACAAGAAGATATCGAGGTAGAGAGATAAAACACAGAAGAGTTCAAATACATAGCTATAAACTATGGCGAGTGATAGAAAATTTAAGACAGAAATTAGCAATAGACTAGGAACGTTCAAGAAAAACAGCAATTTTAACATGGAAAATATACTCACATCAAGAAAAAATAACACCAGAATTAAAACTGAAACTAATAAAGTGCTACATACACTTAACATTCCTGTATGATGGAGAAACATGGACACTTGGTACCATATCTCCCACGGAACATTACATTCGCCACAGCCCGTCTGAAAGAATCTCTGTCTCTAGCCAGATCTCCCACAGAACGTTACATTCACCACAGCCCGTCTGAAAGAATCCCTGTCTCTAGCCAGATCTCCCACAGAACGTTACATTCACCACAGCCCGTCTGAAAGAATCTCTGTCTCTAGCCAGATCTCCCACAGAACGTTACATTCACCACAGCCCGTCTGAAAGAATCTCTGTCTCTAGCCAGATCTCCCACAGAACGTTATATTCACCACAGCCCGTCTGAAAGAATCTCTGTCTCTAGCCAGATCTCCCACAGAACGTTACATTCACCACAGCCCGTCTGAAAGAATCTCTGTCTCTAGCCAGATCTCCCACAGCACGTTACATTCACCACAGCGTGTCTGAAAGAATCTCTGTCTCTAGGCAGATCTCCCACAGAACGTTATATTCACCACAGCCCGTCTGAAAGAATCTCTGTCTCTAGCCAGATCTCCCACAGAACGTTATATTCACCACAGCCCGTCTGAAAGAATCTCTGTCTCTAGCCAGATCTCCCACAGCACGTTACATTCACCACAGAGTGTCTGAAAGAATCTCTGTCTCTAGGCAGATCTCCCACAGAACGTTACATTCACCACAGCGTGTCTGAAAGAATCTCTGTCTCTAGCCAGATCTCCCACAGAACGTTACATTCACCACAGCTTGTCAGAAAGAATCTCTGTCTCTAGCCAGATCTCCCACAGAACGTTACATTCACCACAGCGTGTCTGAAAGAATCTCTGTCTCTAGCCAGATCTCCCACAGAACGTTACATTCACCACAGCCCGTCTGAAAGAATCTTTGTCTCTAGCCAGATCTCCCACAGAACGTTACATTCACCACAGCCCGTCTGAAAGAATCTCTGTCTCTAGCCAGATCTCCCACAGAACGTTACATTCACCACAGCCCGTCTGAAAGAATCTCTGTCTCTAGCCAGATCTCCCACAGAACGTTACATTCACCACAGCCCGTCTGAAAGAATCTCTGTCTCTAGCCAGATCTCCCACAGAACGTTACATTCACCACAGCCCGTCTGAAAGAATCTCTGTCTCTAGCCAGATCTCCCACAGAACGTTACATTCACCACAGCCCGTCTGAAAGAATCTCTGTCTCTAGCCAGATCTCCCACAGAACGTTACATTCACCACAGCTTGTCTGAAAGAATCTCTGTCTCTAGCCAGATCTCCCACAGAACGTTACATTCACCACAGCGTGTCTGAAAGAATCTCTGTCTCTAGCCAGATCTCCCACAGAACGTTACATTCACCACAGCCCGTCTGAAAGAATCTCTGTCTTTAGGCAGATCTCCCACAGAACGTTACATTCACCACAGCCCGTCTGAAAGAATCTCTGTCTCTAGTCAGATCTCCCACAGAACGTTACATTCACCACAGCCCGTCTGAAAGAATCTCTGTCTTTAGGCAGATCTCCCACAGAACGTTACATTCACCCCAGCCCGTGTGAAAGAATCTCTGTCTCTAGCCAGATCTCCCACAGAACGTTACATTCACCACAGCCCGTGTGAAAGAATTTCTGTCTCTAGCCAGATCTCCCACTTTTTCTGTTGTCATGTTCAAGGTCTCCTTGATGACCTGAAACCACATTCTTCTTGGTCTGCCCCTGATGCATCACCCAGGAACCATGCCTTCCATTATTTTTCTTTCCAGTCAGCTGTGTCTCTTGATGTGGTCATAATATTTTAATTTCCTCTGTAGAATGGTGTTTATAAGCCAGTTCTTTCTTAATGATTACATCTTTTAATATGTTTTCATTGCTCATTTTCATTATCCAAGGTATCTTAAGGATTTTTATATTGCCTTTTGTTTCGAATGAGTTGAATTTCTTTCTTGCTGTTCGTGAGATTGTCCATGATTCACAACCATATGTTGCTATCGGGAAGTTACATTTCCTCGTTAATTGTAATGTTACTGCCATGCTGGTATTGTACCACATGTTCTTCATAACGTTTAGTGTTTGTGTTGCTATAGCTAATCTTCTTGTGATCTCTTCCTGACAGTCTCCATTGTTAGTTACTACAGCTAATCTTCTTGTGATCTCTTCCTGACAGTCTCCATTGTTAGTTACTACAGCTAATCTTCTTGTGATCTCTTCCTGACAGTCTCCATTGTTAGTTACTACAGCTAATCTTCTTGTGATCTCTTCCTGACAGTCTCCATTGTTACTTACTACAGCTAATCTTCTTGTGATCTCTTCCTGACAGCCTCCATTGTTAGTTACTACAGCTAATCTTCTTGTGATCTCTTCCTGACAGTCTCCATTGTTAGTTACTACAGCTAATCTTCTTGTGATCTCTTCCTGACAGTCTCCATTGTTAGTTACTACAGCTAATCTTCTTGTGATCTCTTCCTGACAGTCTCCATTGTTAGTTACTACAGCTAATCTTCTTGTGATCTCTTCCTGACAGCCTCCATTGTTAGTTACTACAGCTAATCTTCTTGTGATCTCTTCCTGACAGCCTCCATTGTTAGTTACTACAGCTAATCTCCTTGTGATCTCTTCCTGACAGTCTCCATTGTTAGTTACTACAGCTAATCTTCTTGTGATCTCTTCCTGACAGTCTCCATTGTTAGTTACTACAGCTAATCTTCTTGTGATCTCTTCCTGACAGTCTCCATTGTTAGTTACTACAGCTAATCTTCTTGTGATCTCTTCCTGACAGTCTCCATTGTTAGTTACTACAGCTAATCTTCTTGTGATCTCTTCCTGACAGTCCCCATTGTTAGTTACTACAGCTAATCTTCTTGTGATCTCTTCCCTGACAGTCTCCATTGTTAGTTACTACAGCTAATCTTCTTGTGATCTCTTCCTGACAGTCTCCATTGTTAGTTACTACAGCTAATCTTCTTGTGATCTCTTCCTGACAGTCCCCATTGTTAGTTACTACAGCTAATCTTCTTGTGATCTCTACCTGACAGTCTCCATTGTTAGTTACTACAGCTAATCTTCTTGTGATCTCTTCCTGACAGCCTCCATTGTTAGTTACTGTAGCTAATCTTCTTGTGATCTCTTCCTGACAGTCTCCATTGTTAGTTACTACAGATCCCAGATATCCATAGTTTGTTTTAAGTTCTTCACTGTTGTTGACTTTTTGTTTTCTCAATGGACATTATCTTAGTTTTCTGCATGTTTACATAGAGGTTTTGCTCTTCACTGTGTTCTTTAACACATTCAGTTGTCTCTCTTAACCCTTCTGTCCTGTTTGAGAGGAGGCCCGTGTCATCAACGTATCTAAGTTGTAAAGCTAGCTTGCCATTTATTGATGTTGCGGCAATTATTGATTGTCTCATGATGTTCTCAGCATAGATGTTGGACAGTCTCATCATGTTCTCAGGGTAGATGTTGAACAGGTATGGAGAGAGGATGCAACCCTGCCTCACCCATTTTTGTACTTCAAATCAATTTGAAGTTTCGCCCACTATTCTGATCGGTGCTGGCTGTTCGTGATATAATGATTTCATAAGTTGTGTTGGTGTGTAGGAGAGTCCATATCTTTAGTGATGTTCCACAGTTTCTGATGTTGTACGCAGTCAAAGGTCTTGTTGTAATCTATGAAGCATGTATACAGTTCTATGTTATATTCCCTACACTTCACAAAGACCTTGTTGTAATCTATGAAGCATGTATACAGTTCTATGTTATATTCCCTACACTTCACAAAGACCTTGCTGTAATCTATGAAGTATGTATACGGTTCTATGTTATATTCCCTACACTTCACAAAGACCTTGTTGTAATCTATGAAGCATGTATACAGTTCTATGTTATATTCCCTACACTTCACAAAGACCTTGCTGTAATCTATGAAGTATGTATACAGTTCTATGTTATATTCCCTACACTTCACAAAGACCTTGTTGTAATCTATGAAGCATGTATACAGTTCTGTGTTGTATTCCCTACACTTCACAAAGACCTTGTTGTAATCTATGAAGCATGTATACAGTTCTGTGTTGTATTCCCTACACTTCACAAAGACCTTGTTGTAATCTATGAAGCATGTATACAGTTCTGTGTTGTATTCCCTACACTTCACAAAGACCGTGATGTAATCTATGAAATGTGTAAGCAGATCTATGTTGTATTCCCTACACTTCACAAAGACCGTGATGTAATCTATGAAATGTGTAAGCAGATCTATGTTGTATTCCCTACACTTCACAAAGACCGTGATGTAATCTATGAAATGTGTAAGCAGATCTATGTTGTATTCCCTACACTTCACAAAGACCGTGATGTAATCTATTAAGTATGTAAGCAGATCTATGATGTGTTGCCAACACTTCTCAAGGATGTTTCTCATGTTAAAGATATAGTCCCGGTTGCCTCTACTATGTCTGAAACCTGCTTGGACAATATGTAGTTCTTGTTCTAACTTTCCTGCTGTCCTATCCATGATAACCCACAAGAGTAGTTTGCTGGCATGGTTTATTAGGACAATAGTTCTGTAGTTGGAACACAGCTTCAGATTTCATTCCTTTGGAACCGAGATGTGCACTGATCATTTCCTGGCTTCTGGCCAGTCTGCGTTTTTTCAGATCTTCACACAAAGTGTGTGGTGAGTGAGAAGGAATAATATTGAACATAATTCTAATAAGAGAAGTAATTATTTGGGACACAGAAGGAGATATGATAAGTAACTGAACATCTTGTCTGGCGGGAGTACAGGGTAATAGAGGTGAAAGCAAAGGCTAAAGTAGGCTAACGTAGGCTGAAGTAGGCTAAAGTAGGCTGAAGTAGGCTGAAGTAGGCTAATGTAGGCTGAAGTAGGCTAATGTAGGCTGAAGTAGGCTAAAGTAGGCTGAATTAGGCTAAAGTAGGCTGAAGTAGGCTAAAGTAGGCTGAAGTAGGCTGAAGTAGGCTGCAGTGGACTAAAGTAGGCTGAAGTAGGCTAAAGTAGGCTGATCAAGTGATCAGGGATGGACAGGTGAACCTATAGCAATGCGCACCATCAAGACAAGTGACAGTAAAATGGCGCTCCATGGTAGCCAACCTTCGATGTCGAGACAGCACATGATGATGATGATGATGAAACGTTGAAACCACATCGCAATGCAAAATCATTCAGAATTACAGCAATTACAGCAGCTAGAATTACAACAATTACATCAGCTAGAATTACAACAATTCCATTAGCTAGAATTACAGCAATTACAGCAGCTAGAATTACAGCAATTACAGCAGCTAGAATTACAGCAATTACATCAGATAGAATTACAGCAATTACAGCTGCTAGAATTACATCAGATATAATTACAGCAATTACAGCAGCTAGAATTACAACAATTACATCAGCTAGAATTGCAGCAATTACATCAGCTAGAATTACAGCAATTACATCAGCTAGAATTATAGCAATTACATCAGCTAGAATTACATCAATTACAGCAGCTAGAATTGCAGCAATTACATCAGATAGAATTGCGGCAATTACATCAGATAGAATTGTAGCAATTACATCAGATAGAATTGCAGCAATTACATCAGATAGAATTGCAGCAATTACATCAGATAGAAGTGCAGAAATTACATCAGCTAGAGTTATAGCAATTACATCAGCTAGAATTGCAGCAATACATCAGATAGAATTGCAGCAATACATCAGATAGAATTTCAGCAATTGCAGCAGCCAGAATTATAGCAATTACATCAGCTAGAATTGCAGCAATACATCAGATAGAATTGCAGCAATTACAGCAGCTAGAATTATAGCAATTACATCAGATAGAATTATAGCAATTACAGCAGCTAGAATTACAGCAATTACAGCATCTAGAATTACAGCAATTACATCAGCTAGAATTGCAGCAATACATCAGATAAAATTGCAGCAATTACAGCAGCTAGAATTGCAGCAATAACATCAGCTAGAATTACAGCAAAACTACAATTACAGCAATTACATCGGGGAGAAATTGTGACAAAACTAGAATTACAGCAATTATATCAGCTTGAATTGCAACAAAACTAGAATTACAGCAATCATATCAGCTAAAATTGCAACAAAACTAGAATTACAGCAATTATATCAGCTAGAATTGCAACAAAACTAGAATTACAGCAATTATATCAGCTAGAATTGCAACAAAACTAGAATTACAGCAATTATATCAGCTAGAATTGCAACAAAACTAGAATTACAGCAATTATCAGCTAGAATTGCAACAAAACTAGAATTACAGCAATTATCAGCTAGAATTGCAACGAAACTATAATTATATCAGCTAGAATTGCCGCAAAACTATAATTATGCAAATACATCAGGTAGAATTACAGCAGAAATAGAACTACAATAGCTGGGATTGCAGCAAATAAACAGTTATACAGACTTGAGCAATTACAGCAACAACCGGAAGTATTACCCTGTAAACAGCATCCAGTGATCGCTTGGCGGCAGGTCGTAGCGCGCAGCTTTGATCCACAGACGAAATGACTCCAGTGCCCTCGTGGCATCGACACAGTGGCTCTCCGGGGACACGTGACTCTCTGTCCACGTGCTGACCTCCTGAGACTGTCACGTGATGAAGACCACGTGGTATTAAGTCGAGGAATGGTAGAGAGAATGGTTGATTTGGTAACTCTTTTTCAACGGTGTCTGTACGGTCACAGGGTGTTTATATGTGTGTGTGCTCGTCGTTGTCAACGGTGTCTGTACGGTCACAGGGTGTTTATATGTGTGTGTGCTCGTCGTTGTCAACGGTGTCTGTACGGACACAGGGTGTTTATGTGTGTGTGCTCGTCGTTGTCAACGGTGTCTGTACGGACACAGGGTGTTTATATGTGTGTGTGCTCGTCGTTGTCAACGGTGTCTGTACGGACACAGGGTGTTTATGTGTGTGTGATCGTCGTTGTCAACGGTGTCTGTACGGACACAGGGTGTTTATGTGTGTGTGCTCGTCGTTGTCAACGGTGTCTGTACGGACACAGGGTGTTTATGTGTGTGTGCTCGTCGTTGTCAACGGTGTCTGTACGGTCACAGGGTTTTTATGTGTGTGTGCGCGTCGTTGCCAACGATGTCTGTACGGTCACAGGGTGTTTATATGTGTGTGCTCGTCGTTGTCAACGGTGTTTGTACCGTCACAATGTGTTTATATGTGTGTGCTCGTCGTTGTCAACGGTGTCTGTACGGTCATAGGGTGTTTATATGTGTGTGCTCGTCGTTGTCAATGGGTTCTGTACGGTCGTCACAGGGTATATATATGTGTGTGCTCGTCGTTTAACAAATGTTTGTACCGTCACAAGGTGTTTATGTGTGTGTGCTCGTCGTTGTCAACGGTGTCTGTACGGTCACAATGTGTTTATATGTGTTTGCTCGTGGTTGTCAATGGTATCTGTACGGTCACAAGGTGTTTATATGTGTGTGCTCGTCGTTGTCAATGGTGTCTGTACGGTCACAGGGTGTTTATATGTGTGTGCTCGTCGTTGTCAATGGTGTCTGTACGGTCACAGGGTGTTTATATGTGTGTGTGCTCGTCGTTGTCAACGGTGTCTGTACGGACACAGGGTGTTTATGTGTGTGTGCTCGTCGTTGTCAACGGTGTTTGTACGGTCACAAGGTGTTTATATGTGTGTGCTCGTCGTTGTCAATGGTGTCTGTACGGTCACAGGGTGTTTATATGTGTGTGCTCGTCTTTTATATATTGTTTGTACCGTCACAAGGTGTTTTTATGTGAGTGCTCGTCGTTGTCAACGGTGTCTGTACGGTCGTCACAGGGTGTTTATATGTGTGTGCTCGTCGTTGTCAATGGTGTCTGTACGGTAACAAGGTGTTTAAGCCTTTCTCTCTCTCTCTCTCTTTCTCTCTCTCTCTCTCTCTGTATATGTGTGTGAAAGACATTTGCTCAATCCAAACTGGTTTAATACATTTTTTTAGGACTATCATCATCATCCTCAAAATATTTATTATAATCATTGAGTGCCGACTCCGCATCGAAGGTTGGCTTTCATGGAGTGCCATTCCGCTCTACTTATAGTGCAGGCTTGCTTGTACATCTTTTGAAGTTACTCGTCCATGTTAGTCTTGGTCTGCCTTTTTCCCTTACAAGATTACTTTGAGACGACTGCTGTGTCTTTTAACAAGCCCCAAAAGTCTCATTTGTCTAGTTTTAAATGTGTTTATTAGTTACGTTTTCATTTGTCTAGTTTTAAATGTGTTTATTAGTTACGTTTTCATTTGTCTTGTTTTAAATGTGTTTATTAGTTACGTTTTCATTTGTCTTGTTTTAAATGTGTTTATTAGTTACGTTTTCATTTGTCTTGTTTTAAATGTGTTTATTAGTTACGTTTTCATTTTTGTTGTTTTCAAGACTTCATTGTTTTCTTTTCTTTATCCAATTGTTCACATTCTTCTATAAATCCCTGTCCACTGTCCATGTTTCCCTTTCTACTGCCCATGTTTCCCTGTCTACTGTCCATGTCTACTGTCCATGTTTCTACATTAAGTTCTACACCGGCTGTCGTGTGCTGAGGTGTCCCCCACCATATAGGCAGACGTTCTCCCACTTCAGAGTCACTCTCATTGTTTATTAACGTCGATTGTAAAGTTTTTGTTGAAAACGTTCCCTAAACATTGTGACGTTTTTGTTGAAAACGGTGCCTAAACATTGTGACGTTTTTGTTGAAAACGGTGCCTAAACATTGTGACGTTTTTGTTGAAAACGTTGCCTAAACATTGTGACGTTTTTGTTGAAAACGTTCCCTAAACTTTGTGACGTTTTTGTTGAAAACGTTGCCTAAACATTGTGACGTTTTTGTTGAAAACGGTGTCTAAACATTGTGACGTTTTTGTTGAAAACGGTGCCTAAACATTGTGACGTTTTTGTTGAAAACGGTGCCTAAACATTGTGACGTTTTTGTTGAAAACGTTGCCTAAACATTGTGACGTTTTTGTTGAAAACGTTCCCTAAACTTTGTGACGTTTTTGTTGAAAACGTTGCCTAAACATTGTGACGTTTTTGTTGAAAACGGTGTCTAAACATTGTGACGTTTTTGTTAAAAACGTTCCATAAACTTTGTGACGTTTTTGTTGAAAACGATGCCTAAACATTGTGACGTTTTTGTTGAAAACTGTGCCTAAACATTGTGACGTTTTTGTTAAAAACGTTCGCTAAACAATTTGACGTTTTTGTTGAAAACGTTGCCTAAACATTGTGACGTTTATGTTGAAAGCGTTCCCTAAACATTGTGACGTTTTTGTTGAAAACGTTCATGAAAGATTATGACGTTTTTGTTGAAAACGTTCCCTAAACATTGTGACGTTTTTGTTGAAAGCGTTCCCTAAACATTGTGACGTTTTTGTTGGGAATGTTCCCTAAACATTGTGACGTTTTTGTTGAAAACGTTCCCCTAAAGATTGTGACGTTTTTTTAGAATGTTCCCTAAAGTATGGGACGTTTTTGTTGAGAATGTTCCCTAAACATTGTGACGTTTTTGTTGAAAACGTTCCCTAAAGATTGTGACGTTTTTGTTGAAAACGTTCCCTAAAGATTTTGACGTTTTTGTTGAAAACGTTCCCTAAACATTGTGACGTTTTTGTTGAAAACGGTGCCTAAACATTGTGACGTTTTTGTTGAAAACGGTGCCTAAACATTGTGACGTTTTTGTTGAAAACGTTGCCTAAACATTGTGACGTTTTTGTTGAAAACGTTCCCTAAACTTTGTGACGTTTTTGCTGAAAACGTTACCTGAACATTGTGACGTTTTTGTTGAAAACGGTGTCTAAACATTGTGACGTTTTTGTTGAAAACGTTCCCTAAACTTTGTGACGTTTTTGCTGAAAACGTTGCCTAAACATTGTGACGTTTTTGTTGAAAACGTTGCCTAAACATTGTGACGTTTTTGTTGAAAACGGTGTCTAAACATTGTGACGTTTTTGTTAAAAACGTTCCCTAAACTTTGTGACGTTTTTGTTGAAAACGATGCCTAAACATTGTGACGTTTTTGTTGAAAACGGTGCCTAAACATTGTGACGTTTTTGTTAAAAACGTTCGCTAAACAATTTGACGTTTTTGTTGAAAACGTTGCCTAAACATTGTGACGTTTATGTTGAAAGCGTTCCCTAAACATTGTGACGTTTTTGTTGAAAGCGTTCCCTAAATATTGTGACGTTTTTGTTGAAAACGTTCATGAAAGATTATGACGTTTTTGTTGAAAACGTTCCCTAAACATTGTGACGTTTTTGTTGAAAACGTTCCCCTAAAGATTGTGACGTTTTTTTTAGAATGTTCCCTAAAGTATGGGACGTTTTTGTTGAAAACGTTCCCTAAACATTTTGACGTTTTTGTTGAAAACGTTCCCTAAACATTGTGACGTTTTTGTTGAAAACGTTCCCGAAAGATTGTGACGTTTTTGTTGAAAACGTTCCCTAAACATTGTGACGTTTTTGTTGAAAACGTTCCCTAAACATTGTGACGTTTTTGTTGAAAACGTTCCCTAAACATTGTGACGTTTTTGTTGAAAACGTTCCCTAAACATTGTGACGTTTTTGTTGAAAACGTTCCCTAAAAATTGTGACGTTTTTGTTGAGAATGTTCCCTAAACATTGTAACGTTTTTGTTGAGAATGTTCCCTAAACATTGTAACGTTTTTGTTGAAAAAGTTCCCTAAAGATTGTGACGTTTTTGTTGAGAATGTTCCATAAACATTGTGACGTTTTTGTTGAGAATGTTTCCTAAACATTGTAACATTTTTGTTGAAAAAGTTCCCTAAAGATTGTGACGTTTTTGTTGTGAACGTTCCCTAAACATTGTGACGTTTTTGTTGAGAATGCTCCCTAAACATTGTGACGTTTTTGTTGTGAACGTTCCCTCAACATTTTGACGTTTTTTGTTGTGAATGTTCCCTATACATTGTGACGTTTTTGTTGAGAATGTTCCCTAAACATTGTGACGTTTTTGTTGAGAATGTTCCCTAAACATTGTGACGTTTTTGTTGGGAACGTTCTCTAAACATTGTGACGTTTTTGTTGGGAACGTTCCCTCAACATTGTGACGTTTTTGTTGTGAAAGTTCCCTAAACATTGTGACGTTTTTGTTGAGAATGTTCCCTAAACATTGTGACGTTTTTGTTGAGAGTGTTCCCTAATAATTGCACCCGGGCAGCATCCACTGTTACCACACAAATTACAACAACCAATGCTTTTCTTTAACGTTCGCAGAGTGCACAAGGCACATACTTTTATATGGTGTGGGGGTCGGCTGGCTGATTTTATTTTGTCAGTACCCGGAGAGGGCTAGACATGGGATCTCACTACCTAGAGAGAATTAGACATGGGATCTCACTACATAGAGAGAGGGTTAGACATAGGATCTCACTACATAGAGAGAATTATACATGGGATCTCACTACATAGAGAGAGGGTTAGACATGGGATCTCACTACCTAGAGAGAGGGCTAGACATGTGATCTCACTACCTAGAGAGAGGGTTAGACATGGGATCTCACTACATAGAGAGAGGGTTAGACATGCGATCTCACTACATAGAGAGAATTAGACATGGGATCTCACTACATAAAGAGAGGGCTAGACATGGGATCTCACTACATAAAGAGAGGGTTAGACATGCGATCTCACTACATAGAGAGAATTAGACATGGGATCTCACTACATAGAGAGAGGGTTAGACATGGGATCTCACTACCTAGAGAGAGAGAGAGGGCTAGACATGGGATCTCACTACCTAGAGAGGGCTAGACATGGGATCTCACTACCTAGAGAGAGGGCTAGACATGGGATCTCACTACCTAGAGAGAGAGAGAGGGCTAGACATGGGATCTCACTACATAGAGAGAGGGTTAGACATGGGATCTCACTACCTAGAGAGAGAGAGAGGGCTAGACATGGGATCTCACTACCTAGAGAGAGAGAGAGGGCTAGACATGGGATCTCACTACCTAGAGAGGGCTAGACATGGGATCTCACTACCTAGAGAGAGGGCTAGACATGGGATCTCACTACCTAGAGAGAGAGAGAGGGCTAGACATGGGATCTCACTACCAGAGAGAGGGAGAGGGCTAGACATGGGATCTCACTACCTAGAGAGAGAGAGAGGGCTAGACATGGGATCTCACTACCTAGAGAGAGAGAGAGGGCTAGACATGGGATCTCACTACCTAGAGAGAGAGAGAGGGCTAGACATGGGATCTCACTACCAGAGAGAGGGCTAGACATGGGATCTCACTACCTAGAGAGAGGGCTAGACATGGGATCTCACTACCACAGAGAGGGCTAGACATGGGATCTCACTACCTAGACAGAGGGCTAGACATGGGATCTCACTACTTAGAGAGGGTTACACATGGGATCTCACTAGATAGAGAGAGTTGGACATGGGATCTAACTACATAGAGAGTGTTAGACATGGGATCTCAATACATAGAGAGAGTTAGACATGGGATCTCACTACATAGAGAGAGTTAGACATGGGATCTCACTACATAGAGAGAGTTAGACATGGGATCTCACTACATAGAGAGAGTTAGACATGGGATCTCACTACATAGAGAGAGGGTTAGACATGGGATCTCACTACCTAGAGAGAGGGTTAGACATGGGATCTCACTACATAGAGAGAGGGCTAGACATGGGATCCCACTACCTAGATGGGGGGTTAGACATGCGATCTCACTACATAGAGAGAGGGCTAGACATGGGATCTCACTACCTAGAGAGGGCTAGACATGGCATCTCACTACCAGAGAGAGTGATAGACATGGGATCTCACTACCTAGAGAGGGCTAGACATGCGATCTCACTACCAGAGAGAGGGCTAGACATGGGATCTCACTACCTAGAGAGGGTTAGACATGGGATCTCACTACCTAGAGAGGGATAGACATGGGATCTCACTACCTAGAGAGGGATAGACATGGGATCTCACTACCAGAGAGAGGGCTAGACATGGGATCTCACTACCTAGAGAGGGTTAGACATGGGATCTCACTACCTAGAGAGGGATAGACATGGAATCTCACTACCTAGAGAGGGTTAGACATGCGATCTCACTACATAGAGAGAGGGCTAGACATGGGATCTCACTACCTAGAGAGGGTTAGACATGGGATCTCACTACCTAGAGAGGGATAGACATGGGATCTCACTACCTAGAGAGGGATAGACATGCGATCTCACTACATAGAGAGAGGGCTAGACATGGGATCTCACTACCTAGAGAGGGTTAGACATGCGATCTCACTACATAGAGAGAGGGCTAGACATGGGATCTCACTACCTAGAGAGGGTTAGACATGGGATCTCACTACCTAGAGAGGGATAGACATGGGATCTCACTACCTAGAGAGGGATAGACATGGGATCTCACTACCAGAGAGAGGGCTAGACATGGGATCTCACTACCTAGAGAGAGAGGGCTAGACATGGGATCTCACTACCTAGAGAGGGATAGACATGCGATCTCACTACATAGAGAGAGGGCTAGACATGGGATCTCACTACCTAGAGAGGGTTAGACATGCGATCTCACTACATAGAGAGAGGGCTAGACATGGGATCTCACTACCTAGAGAGGGTTAGACATGGGATCTCACTACCTAGAGAGGGATAGACATGGGATCTCACTACCAGAGAGAGGGCTAGACATGGGATCTCACTACCTAGAGAGGGTTAGACATGGGATCTCACTACCTAGAGAGGGATAGACATGGGATCTCACTACCTAGAGAGGGATAGACATGCGATCTCACTACATAGAGAGGGTTAGACATGGGATCTCACTACCTAGAGAGGGTTAGACATGCGATCTCACTACATAGAGAGAGGGCTAGACATGGGATCTCACTACCTAGAGAGGGTTAGACATGGGATCTCACTACCTAGAGAGGGATAGACATGGGATCTCACTACCTAGAGAGGGATAGACATGGGATCTCACTACCAGAGAGAGGGCTAGACATGGGATCTCACTACCTAGAAAGGGCTAGACATGCGATCTCACTACCTAGAGAGGGATAGACATGGGATCTCACTACCTAGAGAGGGATAGACATGCGATCTCACTACATAGAGAGGGTTAGACATGGGATCTCACTACCTAGAGAGGGATAGACATGGGATCTCACTACCTAGAGAGGGTTAGACATGCGATCTCACTACATAGAGAGAGGGCTAGACATGGGATCTCACTACCTAGAGAGGGTTAGACATGGGATCTCACTACCTAGAGAGGGATAGACATGGGATCTCACTACCTAGAGAGGGATAGACATGCGATCTCACTACCAGAGAGAGGGCTAGACATGGGATCTCACTACCTAGATGGAGGGTTAGACATGGGATCTCACTACCTAGAGAGGGTTAGACATGGGATCTCACTACCTAGAGAGGGATAGACATGGGAGCTCACTACCTAGAGAGGGCTAGACATGCGATCTCACTACCAGAGAGGGCTAGACATGGGATCTCACTACCTAGAGAGGGCTAGACATGGGATCTCACTACATAGAGAGGGTTAGACATGGGATCTCACTACCTAGAGAGAGAGGGCTAGACATGGGATCTCACTACCTAGAGAGGGCTAGACATGGGATCTCACTACCTAGAGAGGGCTAGACATGGGATCTCACTACATAGAGAGGGTTAGACATGGGATCTCACTACCTAGAGAGAGAGGGCTAGACATGGGATCTCACTACCTAGAGAGGGTTAGACATGCGATCTCACTACATAGAGAGAGTTAGACATGGGATCTCACTACCTAGATGGAGGGTTAGACATGCGATCTCACTACATAGAGAGAGGGCTAGACATGGGATCTCACTACATAGAGAGAGGGCTACACATGCGATCTCACTACATAGAGAGAGGGCTAGACATGGGATCTCACTACATAGAGAGAGGGCTAGACATGGGATCTCACTACATAGAGAGGGTTAGACATGCGATCTCACTACATAGAGAGAGTTAGACATGGGATCTCACTACATAGAGAGAGGGTTAGACATGGGATCTCACTACCTAGAGTGAGGGTTAATCATGGGATCTCACTACCAGAGAGAGGGTTAGACATGGGATCTCACTACCTAGAGAGAGGGCTAGACATGGGATCTCACTACCTAGAGAGAGAGGGCTAGACATGGGATCTCACTACCTAGAGAGAGAGGGCTAGACATGGGATCTCACTACCAGAGAGAGGGTTAGACATGGGATCTCACTACCTAGAAGAGGGCTAGACATGGGATCTCACTACCAGAGAGAGGGCTAGATATGGGATCTCACTACCTAGAGAGAGAGGGCTAGACATGGGATCTCACTACCTAGAGAGAGAGGGCTAGACATGGGATCTCACTACCTAGAGAGAGAGGGCTAGACGTGGGATTTCACTACCTATAGAGGGTTAGACATGGGATCTCACTACATAGAGAGAGGGCTAGACATGGGATCTCACTACCAGAGAGAGGGCTAGACATGGGATCTCACTACCAGAGAGAGGGCTAGACATGGGATCTCACTACCAGAGAGAGGGCTAGACATGGGATCTCACTACCTAGAGAGGGAGGGCTAGACATGGGATCTCACTACCAGAGAGAGGGCTAGACATGGGATCTCACTACCAGAGAGAGGGCTAGACATGGGATCTCACTACCTAGAGAGAGAGGGCTAGACATGGGATCTCACTACCTAGAGAGGGAGGGCTAGACATGGGATCTCACTACCTAGAGAGGGAGGGCTAGACATGGGATCTCACTACCAGAGAGAGGGCTAGACATGGGATCTCACTACCTAGAGAGAGAGGGCTAGACATGGGATCTCACTACCAGAGAGAGGGCTAGACATGGGATCTCACTACCTAGAGAGGGTTACACATGGGATCTCACTACATAGAGAGAGGGCTAGACATGGGATCTCACTACCAGAGAGAGGGCTAGACATGGGATCTCACTACCTAGAGAGAGAGGGCTAGACATGGGATCTCACTACCTAGAGAGGGTTACACATGGGATCTCACTACATAGAGGGAGTTAGACATGGGATCTCACTACATAGAGAGAGTTAGTCATGGGATCTCACTACACAGAGAGAGTTAGACATGGGATCTCACTACACAGAGAGAGTTAGACATGGGATCTCACTACATAGAGAGAGTTAGACATGGGATCTCACTACATAGAGAGAGTTAGACATGGGATCTCACTACATAGAGACCAGGGAAGGGTAAAGCCACCCACACAGCCCGGATTCCAAGTATTAAATTCCAACCGCCTGTGGCAAAACGTGGGTGGCTGCTTAGTCTAGAGATATGACGTCACTCTCAGGACAGGAAGGACCCTGGTTCAGTCCCACCAGAAGCTGTGACGTCATCTGTCAAACATAGGAAACGTTAATCCTGGGTTTCTTGATGACGTCACTCTCGCCTGATCTCTTGTGAGATCCCATCTCAAGTACTCTCGGATAACGGCAATAAACAGGAGATACCGTGTTCAACCGCGCACGTTAAAGAACCCTTGGCAGTTAAAACCGAAAAGAGTAGGCCATAAATATGGCCGCTGCACAGGCACAACTGTCGACAGAAGCCTACCCACACAGTGGATCCCAGAAGTTACCCACACAGTGGATCCCAGAAGCCTACCCACACCGTGGATCCCAGAAGCCTACCCACACCGTGGATCCCAGAAGCCTACCCTCACTGTGGATCCCAGAAATCGTTTGATAAAAGTTTTAGGAGAGTGTATTTTTGAAATTGATTTATGTCTGTATGTGTATGTGAATGTCTTCTTGGTTGTCCGTCTAAACATAGATCTGTCTTGATGCTCTCTGTTCTAACGCCTCTCAAACTCTGTGTCTACTCTTATTTGTCGCTGTGTCTTGATGCTCTCTGTTCTAACGCCTCTCAAACTCTGTGTCTACTCTTATTTGTCGCTCTGTCTTGATGCTCTCTGTTCTAACGCCTCTCAAACTCTGTGTCTACTCTTATTTGTCGCTCTGTCTTGATGCTCTCTGTTCTAACACTTCTCAAACTCTGTGTCTACTCTTATTTGTCACTCTGTCTTGATGCTCTCTGTTCTAACACTTCTCAAACTCTGTGTCTACTCTTATTTGTCACTCTGTCTTGATGCTCTCTGTTCTAACACTTCTCAAACTCTGTGTCTACTCTTATTTGTCACTCTGTCTTGATGCTCTCTGTTCTAACACTTCTCAAACTCTGTGTCTACTCTTATTTGTCACTCTGTCTTGATGCTCTCTGTTCTAACGCTTCTCAAACTCTGAGTGTCTGTGTCTACTCTTATTTGTCACTCTGTCTTGATGCTCTCTGTTCTAACGCTTCTCAAACTCTGTGTCTACTCTTATTTGCCGCTGTGTCTTGATGCTTTCTGTTCTAACGCTTCTCAACTCTGAGTGTCTGTGTCTACTCTTATTTGCCGCTGTGTCTTGATGCTCTCTGTTCTAACGCTTCTCAAACTCTGTGTCTACTCTTATTTGCCGCTGTGTCTTGATGCTCTCTGTTCTAACGCTTCTCAAACTCTGAGTGTCTGTGTCTACTCTTATTTGCCGCTGTGTCTTGATGCTCTCTGTTTTAACACTTCTCAAATTCTACTCTTATTTGCCGCTCTGTCTTGAATCCTCTCAGAGATATTTCAAGGAAGTAAAGGCGGCCTGGCATGATACCGACCACATCACCCACAGATATGCCGCAGTCGTGGACAATTCTGACCTCCAACGCCATAAGCCCCTAGCAGGGCAGGTGAGAGAACCTTCACTTTTGTCGAAGTTTTTATGTCAATTTTTAATCTCTCTATAGGTCTTTATATATGTTTCCATCTCTACGTCTTTATATCAACTCTCTCAATAGGTTTTTACATATGTTTCCATCTCTGCGTCTTTATATCAACCCTCTCAATAGGTCTTTATATATGTTTCCATCTCTGCGTCTTTATATCAACTCTCTATAGGTCTTTATATATGTTTCCATCTCTACGTCTTTATATCAACTCTCTATAGGTCTTTATATATGTTTTCCATCTCTACGTCTTTATATCAACTCTCTCAATAGGTCTTTATATATGTTTCCATCTCTGCGTCTTTATATCAACTCTCTCAATAGGTCTTTATATATGTTTCCACCTCTACGTCTTTATATCAAATCTGTCTATAGGTCTTTATATATGTTTCCATCTCTACGTCTTTATATCAACTCTCTCAATAGGTCTTTATATATGTTTCCACCTCTACGTCTTTATATCAAATATGTCTGTAGGTCTTTATATATGTTTCCACCTCTACGTCTTTATATCAAATCTGTCTGTAGGTCTTTATATATTTTTCCATCTCTACTTCTTTATATCAAATCTGTCTATAGGTCTTTATATATGTTTCCATCTCCTCGTCTTTATATAAAATATGTCTATAGGTCTTTATATATGTTTATATCTCTACGTCTTTATATAAAATCTGTCTATAGGTCTTTATATATGTTTCCAGGTCTGTTTCTACGTCTTTATATCAAATCTGTCTATAGGTCTTTATATATGTTTCCAGGTCTGTTTCTACGTCTTTATATCAAATCTGTCTATAGGTCTTTATATATGTTTCCCAGTCTATCTCTACGTCTGTATGTCAAGTCTGCCTATGTGCCATTATTGTCCTACTAAACCAAAATCTATAAATACCCTTAGGTAAAGTAAGTAAAGTAAAGTACGAGACTTGAACCGGCGACTTAACACGCGAGTTTACACCCATATGTGCTCGGCCACCTATCTTAGCACGTGAGTTTACACCCATATGTGCTCGGCCACCTATCTTAGCACGCGAGTTTACACCCATATGTGCTCGGCCACCTATCTTAGCACGCGAGTTTACACCCATATGTGCTCGGCCACCTATCTTAGCACGCGAGTTTACACCCATATGTGCTCGGCCACCTATCTTAGCACGCGAGTTTACACCCATATGTGCTCGGCCGCCTATCCAGAAATGTTCGGAGATTTCTGTATAGTGTCGCCTCAAGCATCGAAAGTCAGATGCGAAGCGACATTCCTCACCTTCCCAGGATAATACCCTGGTACCCATTTCTGCCAACGGCTGGGTCGACCGTGGGGGTATTTTTTTTTTCCAACCACGAGTACAGCTCACACTGCTCCCAGCGGGAATCGAACACGGGTTGTCCGAACGTCGGTAGTCCAGTCCGGTGGTTTTCCCAACTAGGCTACCGAGGCCCCTCTTAGGTATGCTGATGAACAAGAAAAAGAGTTCTTAAATGTTATGTAGAGCCAGTCTTAACATATTGATGTGAATCTTGGACAATAGGACAACAAACAAGAGAATCACTGGAGTTGTAGAAATGTGGTTTTACAGAAGAATATTGAGAATACCATGGACAGCTAAGAAGAGTAATGAAAATGTTCTGAAAGAGGCCAAAGCAAAAATGGAACTAATTTCCAATATTAGGAAAAAACAATCATCATTTGTTGACCATGTAATGAGAAGAGAACAACAAGAATATATTGTAACAAATGGGAAAAATTGAGGGACGAAGAGACAGAGGGAAGCAAAGAGAAAAGATACCAGACAGCTTAAAAGAGAATGGCTTGGCAGAAGGTCAACAGAAATGATAAATAACTGTCGAGATCGAAAGTTGTTGAGAGACATGATCACCTACGCCACCAGGCACTTGATGATAATGAATGAAAAGAGGACAGCTAGAGTATATTGTGACAACAGTACAAATCGAAAGAATAAGAGAAGGAAGGATACAGAGAAAAGATACAAGACAATTTAAGTGAGAGATTTGGTAGGAAGCTTACAAGAGAATTGATAGACAATTGTAGAGATAGAAGGTTGTGGAGAGACATAGTAACCTAGGCCAGTAGAGATATTACTTGAAGATGATGACGATGATGCTACTTGATGATGGCGGTATGATTGGCGTATGCTCACATTGACAATCAGGAGGCCAGTTATAATGATCTCCAGGGTGAACGAGCTGTCCACATTCTGTATGCTGCTGTACCGGACATTCATCTGAGGAGAAGATGTAGGGCACACATCATAAGACAGCAAATATCCAACATTGTAACACGTCCTCTAAGTGCTACCAATAATGAATACAACATCACTATCAGAGATCACAATACAACATCACCGTCAGAGATTACAATACAACATCACTATCAGAGATCACAATACAACATCACTGTCAGAGATTACAATACAACATCACTGTCAGAGATCACATTACAACATCACTATCAGAGATTACAATACAACATCACTATCAGAGATCACAATACAACATCACTATCAGAGATTACAATACAACATCACTATCAGAGATCACAATACAACATCACTATCAGAGATCACAATACAACATCACTATCAGAGATCACAACACAACATCACTATCAGAGATCACAATACATCAATATCAGAGATCACAATACATCACTATCAGAGATCACAATACAACATCACTATCAGAGATCACAATACAACATCACTATCAGAGATCACAATACAACATCACTATCAGATATCGCAATACAACATCACTATTAGAGACCAGATATAATTACATTTTTTTCCCTTAATTTCTTTTCTCCATGTCTACCTTTTTTATCTCTTCACAAATTTGTTACTCATATTTTTTTTTGTCACAAGATGGTCTGTGCTTTTGTTATAAAGGTTTTCTTTTTTTGTCACAAATGTTCTGGATTTTTGTCACAAATGTGTTCTTTTTCATTTAAAAAAATTGCCTCATTTCTTTTTCCACAACAGTTACCCTTTTATTCTACAACAGTTACCCTTTTATTCCACAACAGTTACCCTTTTATTCCACAAAAGTTACCCTTTTATTCCACAACAGTTACCCTTTTATTCCACAACAGTTACCCTTTTATTCCACAACAGTTACCCTTTTATACCACAACAGTTACCCTTTTATTCCACAACAGTTACCCTTTTATACCACAAAAGTTACCCTTTTATTCCACAACAGTTACCCTTTTATCCCACAACAGTTACCCTTTTATTCCACAACAGTTTCCCTTTTTGTGACAAAAGTTGCCTCTTTTTTGTCACAAATATTCTGGGTTTTTGTCATACAAGTTTTCTCTTTTTCTCACAAAATGTTTAGTTTACAAATTCGGTAGCCAACATTGTTCTTGCTCAAAATGTTCTGGTCAAAATTGTCCTCGCATTTACTCACAAATATTTCACTTACAAAATGTTTAAGATCGTAAACACTGTCGGCCCAAAAGTTTCATTCACAAAAGTTTAGCTTCACTAAGTAAACTTCTTTCAGTGAGAGACCGATGTATAGACAATGTCTAGTCAATGTCTAGTCAATGTTTGTGGATATCTTCTGGTAGAGTCCCGGTAGCTGGTGGATTTAAGGGGAAAAGTCGTTCTGGAAAGAAATGTGCTAGAAGGGTTAAAAAAGGTGGTCGTTGGGTTAATATAAAGAAAGGTGACTGAGAGGTTAAAGAAAGGTGGTCGTAGGGTAATATAAAGAAAGGTGACTGAAGGGTTAAAGAAAGGTGGTCGTTGGGTTAATATAAAGAAAGGTACTAAAGGGTTAAAGAAAGGTGGTCGTTGGGTTAATATAAAGAAAGGTGACTGAAGGGTTAAAGAAAGGTGGTCGTTGGGTTAATATAAAGAAAGGCGACTGAAGGGTTAAAGAAAGGTGGTCGTTGGGTTAATATAAAGAAAGGTGACTGAAGGGTTAAAGAAAGGTGGTCGTAGGGTTAATATAAAAAAGGTGACTGAAGGGTTAAAGAAAGGTGGCCGTAGGGTTAATATAAAGAAAGGTGGTCGTAGGGTTAATATAAAGAAAGGTGACTAAAGGGTTAAAGAAAGGGGGTCGTAGGGTTAATTTAAAGCAAGATGACTAAAGAGTTAAAGAAAGGTGGTCGTAGGGTTAATATAAAGAAAGGTGACTGAAGGGTTAAAGAAAGGTGACTGAAGGGTTAATATAAAGAAAGGTGACTGAAGGGTTAAAGAAAGGTGGTCGTAGGGTTAAACAAAGAAAGGTGGTCTGATAGTTAGAGAGATGTAGGTAAGAGTTGTGTGTGTCCAGTGTATCATCATGTAGATCAGGGCGTGCGTGTGTGCGTGCGTGTGTGCGTGTGTTAAGTAACGACGTTGGGTTCCCACTCTCCGACCATTGCCCACCTCAGCCACTGAGATCAATGACGTCTAGTGACACTAACGCCACCTCAATGAAACCATCTCCAACTACGACTTTTACAAAAAATGTCGTCTAATAGAATTTGTTTTCGTCGACATAGACAAATCAATATTGTCTAACTATTACATTCATTACTGTCTACCTGTAACACTCATTACTGACTACCCGCTACACACATTACTGTCTACCTACTACACTCACCCACTATATAACCGTTACAATAACTACTGTTTGCCTGCTACACTCATTACTGTCTACCTTTTATGCTTATTACTGACCGCATGAAACACTCATTACTGTCTACCTTTTATGCTCATTACTGACCGCATGAAACACTCATAACTGTCGTCCTGTTGAACTCATGTATGTATACATGCTATAATCATTACTGTCTACCTTGTATGCTCATTACTGGCTGTAATTAACACCCATTACAATCTACACGTTACACTATTTACTGTTTACCTCTTAAACTAATTATTGCCTGCATAAAACATTCATTACTGTCTACCTGTAACACTCGTTATTGTCCGCATGTAACACTCACTACTGTTTAACGGTTACACTCGCAGCTATAATAATTACAGTCTACCTGCTCTACTCATTACTGACTTATGTAACACTCATTTCTGTCTACATGTCACACTAATTAATGTTAACCTATTACACTAATTAATGTTTACCTATTACACTATTAATGTTTACCTATTACACTAATTAATGTTTACCTATTACACTAATTAATGTTTACCTATTACACTAATTAATGTTTACCTATTACACTAATTAATGTTTACCTATTACACTAATTAATGTTTACCTATTACACTAATTAATGTTTACCTATTACACTAATTAATGTTTACCTATTACACTAATTAATGTTTACCTATTACACTAATTAATGTTTACCTATTACACTAATTAATGTTTACCTATTACACTAATTAATGTTTACCTATTACACTAATTACTGACGGCACATAACATTCTTTACTGTCTACCTGTTGCACTCATTACTGTCTACCTGTTAAACTCATTACTGACCGCACGTAACATTCATTACTCTTTACCTGTTACACTCATTACTGTCTACTTACAGAATTTGCTACGAAGGCGTAATACAAGTTCATTTCTATCTGGGTCAAGGTCGCGTTGTACCTGTAGTATTTCAACCACCTGGAACAGATTGATTTAAGCTTAGGTCAAGGACGCGGTAATAAGACAGATACTCTTAAAACATAACAGACAGTAACTCACATCAAATATAATCAGGGGTAACTGAATAGTAAACACGTTGTGAAAGCCAAAGGAGAGTATTACAAATCAGGCCCTTTTATGGAACTCCCAGGGGAAAATACTAAGGGGAACGTTAACACAAACTTCGAGAAGACAGGCGGGAGTAGAGATGAAGAGACCTATGCTCTATACGGAACTGACAGTGTTTGTTGAAGACCTATGCTCCACAGGAAGTTGCCAGTGTTTGTTGAAGACCTATGCTCCACAGGAAGCTGCCAGTGTTTGTTAAAGACCTATGCTCCACAGGAAGCTGATAGTGTTTGTTGAAGACCTATGCTCCACAGGAAGCTGACAGTGTTTGTTGAAGACCTATGCTCCACAGGGAGCTGTCAGTGTTTGTTGAAGACCTATGCTCCACAGGAAGCTGACAGTGTTTGTTGAAGACCTATGCTCGACAGGGTGCTGACAGTGTTTGTTGAAGACCTATGCTCCACAGGGAGCTGACAGTGTTTGTTGAAGACCTATGCTCCACATGGAGCTGACAGTGTTTGTTGAAGACCTATGCTCCACATGGAGCTGACAGTGTTTGTTGAAGATCTATGCTCCACATGGAGCTGACAGTGTTTGTTGAAGACCTATGCTCCACAGGGAGCTGACAGTGTTTGTTGAAGACCTATGCTCCACATGGAGCTGACAGTGTTTGTTGAAGATCTATGCTTAACAGAAAGTTGAAATATGGAAGAAAAACAAGAACACAAATATCATAATCAATAAGAATAAACATAAAAGTTACAACAACAAGCAACATAACATACAACCAACAAGATCTGACATAACATTTAGCCAGGAAGAACAAACATAAAATATAACCAGGAAGAACAAACATAACATATAACCAGGAAGAATAAACATAACATATAACCAGGAAGAACAAACATAACATATAACCAGGAAGAACAAACATAACATATAACCAAGACGAACAAACATAACATATAATCAGGAAGAACAAACATAACATATAATCAGGAAGAACAAACATAACATACAAACAACAAGAACTAGTTACACCCAGCTACAACTAAAACACAACTTTATACATTATTTACTTCCCCATCATCATCAGGTTCATCATCATTACTATTTATATTTGCTAACCACATGGTTTCAGCGCCTGCCAACCCTAACCAGCCATTACTTTCTTATCCATGCCCTCAAATTTCTCATCGACGCCGACATCATCGCTTTCTGTCGAAAGATAACCAAAGCTGGCAGAGAAATATCAATATTTTAAAATTGTAGTGACGTAGACTCAAGATGCAACAAAGCTTGTCAAATCGTTGGACAGCTACCACCACTATTGTCCAACAAGGAAATAACTCAAGAGGCAAAACGAGCACTCTACAATACAATCTTCATCCCAACGTTGTGCTACCAATGCCAGTCCTGGACCCTAGATGCAAGAACAATAAGAAAATAACCTCTACAGAGATTAAATGTGTTAGGCGAAAGACACGAAACAGTCTGAGAGATAACATCAGAAATGAAGAAATAAGAAAAAAAGCTATGAATTATACCCGTCATAGAATATATTAAGAAACAACAGATAAAATGGTTTGGCCACGTGAAAAGGTAGAAAGATAAAAACCCGACACAAGCCTTCAATAAACGTTGTGAGAACACCAGACCCAAGGGCCGACCACGAAAAAGATTGATTGATGGAATATTAGAAACATTAGGAAACATAACAGCAGGAGAGGTCAACAGAAGAGCAAAAGATGGATTGATGGAATATTAGAAACATTAGGAAACATAACAGCAGGAGAGGTCAACAGAAGAGCAAAAGATGGATTGATGGAATATTAGAAACACTACGAAACATAACAGCAGGAGAGACCAACAGAAGAGCAAAAGATGGATTGATAGAATATTAGAAACACTAGGAAACATAACAGCAGGAGAGACCAACAGAAGAGCAAAAGATGGATTGATGGAATATTAGAAACACTAGGAAACATAACAGCAGGAGAGGTCAACAGAAGAGCAAAAGATGGATTGATGGAATATTAGAAACACTAGGAAACATAACAGCAGGAGAGGTCAACAGAAGAGTAAAAGATGGATTGATGGAATATTAGAAACACTAGGAAACATAACAGCAGGAGAGGTCAACAGAAGAGCAAAAGATGGATTGATGGAATATTAGAAACATTAGGAAACATAACAGCAGGAGAGGTCAACAGAAGAGCAAAAGATGGATTGATGGAATATTAGAAACATTAGGAAACATAACAGCAGGAGAGGTCAACAGAAGAGCAAAAGATGGGTTGATGGAATATTAGAAACATTAGGAAACATAACAGCAGGAGAGGTCAACAGAAGAGCAAAAGATGGATTGATGGAATATTAGAAACACTAGGAAACATAACAGCAGGAGAGACCAACAGAAGAGCAAAAGATGGATTGATAGAATATTAGAAACACTAGGAAACGTAACAGCAGGAGAGGCCAACAGAAGAGCAAAAGATCTCAAACTATATCTCCCGTCGACGCTTGAAAGTCATGAGGAAGGAACGAATGTAATTCTTATCTTAGAGATCAACTATTCAGCCTCCTCTTCCATCCCTCCCCCTTATCAACTTCCTCCCCCTGCCTGATCTCTCCTCCACCTCTACCACCTTCTCTTTCCTCCTACTACTTTTTCCTCCTTCACTACCCCATCTTCCACCTCCCATCCCTCCGCCTCATCCCCCTCCTCTCTCCCTCACTCCGCCTCATCCCCCTACTCTCTCCCTCCCTCCGCCTCCTTCACCCCCTCCTCGCTCCCTCCCTCTGCCTCCTTCACCCATCCTATCTCCCTCCCTCCGCCTCCTTCACCCCCTCCTCTCTCCCTCCCTCCGCCTCCTTCACCCCCTCCTCGCTCCCTCCCTCCGCCTCCTTCACCCCCTCCTCTCTCCCTCCCTCCGCCTCCTTCACCTCCTCCTCCCCTCCTCTCGTGTTGCCCTACTCACGTCATGTAATCCTTGTTGTCTGCGATCATGAACAACTGGACCTCGTTGACGTCACTCAACTGTCGCCTGAGGCGCGTGTTGCCCTTCGCTGGGTCAAGGCTATTGTCTGTCACACCAGGGGCTAGAGGTCAAAGGTCAAGTACTTTATTAAAACTTAGTACAGACATAACAACAATGCCGTCTTGTAGACAAGTACACTCATGTTTTTTTTTTAATGCAAGTGCCAGTGTAGGTCAACAAGTACTTGTGTACACGCTGCTGGCACTGTTGTCGCTCACTCACGGCATCTTTGCACACACATACTCACACACGCATCCACACATACACATCTACATTACTTCACACACGCACACAGGTAAATTCCCCCAAACACATACACACAAACTAAAATGCATTCATCCAAACACACACACACACATGTATACTGAGTGATTCGATGAGCATGATAAAAAAAAGTGGAGGCGGGCTCTGTACGCATGCAATGGGTAGAGTCGTTGCAGAAATCCAAAATACGTAAGGTCACCTTTGTCTATGTCCCTGGACATGCGGGAGTACGGGGAAAAGAAAGGGCGGACAGGTTGGCTAGCTGCGCTGTCGTTGAGGACGGGCAACCGATGGATCGGGCGGACATCATCAATGCCCTCCGAGATGTGGGAAGAGCACAGAACTTCGACAAACACAGATCAACGTCGCTTCTTCGGATGATGGAAATGGGAGTTAAGATGGGCACAGCCAGAAATGAGAAACTTAGTGGCCGTGTAAGAAGACTTATCAACCAACACAGAACTGGAGTCGTCAGTCGCTGGACACTGAGGGAATTGCTGA